>JANSTX010005370.1:6298-20732 GCA_027564355.1 Penthetria funebris | reverse complement strand
GTTTATTTCTTGGCGTTACATGAACGGAATCAAATACAATAGACCCTTGGAACTTCGTTCCCAGGGCCTAAAAATATGACTTTAAATATGTTGATATTTTGTGCATGGCATGGTTGCAGCATTACAATGTTACTTTGTCGTTTCTCATATGCATGTAACATTAAATTTGAACTCAATAAACTATAATTGAAATTTATTATCGGGAAAATATAGGATCAATTATAATTATCCGGTGATACATTTGAAAATTGTACTAGAGTGTTGCATACGTCCTCAACTGTTGTGTGAAACAAAGTTATGGCGACCGAATCTTCATCGCAAGAAATATTTCTTGAAAGTGTTCTTTTTAGTAATCCCTTGTAATATTTGCGAATCGTATTTCATGGGCTGAAAAGTCCCGCACCTAACATAGAAAACACGTTTTTTTTTTTTTGTTAAAATTGGTTTTATTCATCAATATAATCTCCATCAAGAGCAACGCAATCATTCCAGCGCCGGTCTAATCTTTTAATACCACTTTTGTAGAACGATATATCTTTTGCCTCAAAATAGGCCTCAGTTTCTGCGATAACTTCTTTATTCGAGCGAAATTTCTTACCGGCGAGCATTATACTGCGAACAACCATAATTTCGTCCTTTAAACGCTCCAATACCGCTATATAATATTCACTGTGGATGGTATTTCCCTTCTCCAGGTAGTCTATGAATAATATACCACGCGCATCACAAATGTCTCTATGACCACTATTGAAATCAGAAAACCAATGTTTCTAGCCATTGCTTCGCTTGAACGGTATTTTTTCCCCATCAAGAAGCAGTGTAAAATTAAAACACGAAATTGTTTTTTATCCATTGTTTTGCAAATAACAAAAGTAGTGTCACTCTTAGCACAATTACTTACAAACTTATGAATAGAATGTCATGAAAGTTTGACAACTGCCTTTTGAAGGTTAGTACTAACTGAAAATGAGATGAATGCAAGACGACCAGCGCCATGTATGTGAGAGGCCAGGGACTTTTCAGCCCATGTGATAAGTTTGGTTATTTTTTAAGATTATAGAGATCGCTGTATTCCAATTGTAAACTGTATTAAGGTCATTTTTGCTAGTTATATCGCAGCCTCAATTTGCATAATTTCATTAAGCCTACTGTGTAGAAATAATTAAATTTGATGTTAAAAGATTTTGATATAGTTGATTTGTATTGTGTGTTGTCTCTTCTTACTATTGTATAGTCATGTATTTATTGTTTATTTAAAACTTAAGTACTCACGAATTATATTATATATAACCACACGTATCAAATTGTTCTTAAACTCAATACGATTATTGTATTAGTTTTATCGAAATACATAGTAGCTCTCAACGATGAGAAATGTTTTTCACCGGTAGAATACTCATAAAATTTGCTTGTTAAACGATAATGAGTTACAGATCCGTTATTTTTTTAACTGATACTTACTGTTATAATTTGAGCGAAAGTTTGTTTAATTGACTATTTTGTGTTCTATGATTATCTGTTTGTACATCCCGTTGGTGTTTGGTTAATGCTCTGCCTTTTATTCTTTGTTTTACAACGAAACCATTACTATTGTATATTAACGTGCATCGTATGTCAATGAACATTACAAATGTTTTCCAATCACGTATTTACCTTTCTTCCAGATTAAATTTATATTAATTAATATATTTATTTATGATTATCAGAAAGAAAAGCAAAACATGTATTACGTACCAACCGTTTATTGTTAATAATCAATAATAGGTGACGTTAAACTCACAATTTTATACATTTCCATTAGCATTGGTCTGTTGACATTTGAGAGGTAATATCGCAAAATATTTGTCGTGATGTCATCATTGTTTGACATAGTATATTATGTCTGTGGGTGCCGAGCAGTTTGTGCTTTTGATTGCATGCCACATGTCACAAACAGATGACAAGATTAGATATTTTTCCTTACTAATACTACTGTGTGCCTCCTGATGCAATTGATTTGTCCTTCTGATTGGCAGGTTGCATATGAAATTGATTGTTATGCAATTACTGGCATTTACCATATTTATCAATATATTTCTGTAAATATATCACGGTAACTTGTTTTGACAAATCCCTTTCCCGATGAATGTGCTGCGGTTATAATAATATTCGTATGTCTTTGGAATTGTAGGTTAATATACTCCATTCCGACATAACAAATGACAATAAGTGCATATTCTCTGAGTACCGTATTCAAAAAAAACTGAAGGTCAATCAATAGCTTACGGTAACAAATGCACTCTAAATGTAATTTTGTGTTGTTTATCGCCGATTTCTGCTTTTAAACTGCACAAGTTATTTTGAACAGTTGATAATGTGTGTCCGTGCCATTACCAGTTTATGTGAGATTCAGGCGTACGTATTACATGATCATACCATATCAATCTTTAATTGTTTATATGGATAATGGGAACTAGTTTTAAAATGCTGTAATAGTTAAATATATTTTCACCTTCAATGTAAATCCTTAAGAAAACATTCCTTACGTAGTTGTCTCACGAAATACAGTTTACATTTGGTGGCAATTCGATGTTGAATATCTTATTCTTATAAACACTAACGTTATACCTTTCTTCCAGATTAAATTTATTTTAATTAATATATTTATTTATGATTATCAGAAAGGAAAGAAAAATCAGTTACGTACCAACCGTTTGTTGCTAATAATCAATAATACGGGTGACGTTAAACTGAACAAAAATTCAATTATTATAAAATGAGGTGCAAATTTGTTTGTATATATTATAATTAATCAACAATTATCTATCTATTTCCTATGACATTGAATGTGTCGCATTACATAATCTTCAATATGTATAAAATATAAACGGGTATGAGTACGTAGGTGACAAATGTAGTGGATGTTACTCAACCCATCCCGCGTGGTGTCACCGGTTACTCTATGTTAGTGATGATGTGTGATTGAGGCTAAGAAGATGGTGTTAATGTCATCGTGTTTGTCGCCTAGATGAAAAATCCTTTAACCAAATAACTATGTAGCTAGAGATTTCCGCCACTCTCCATGATAAAATACACTATCAAATAGCAAGTAATAAGACAATATATGCTTTCCGAAATTGGAAAACATAAACTGCCAATATGCAATGCGAATTTTTTTCGTTTAGTCTTGATGATTTTTCTAATATTTAAAGTTGTTAAATTTTTCAATACCAGCAAAATATGCACTAGTTTCACTTTCAACCTCATCATTCGATGAAAAACAATTGTCTACCATCCATTTTGCTTGCTTAGTAACATAATATGATAGAACATTACTGTAAACATAACATAATAATGAAGTGCTAAATCTAATGAATGTGTTAGTGAAACGAAGGACTAATATATAAAACCTAGGACATCTCGGTTAGTAAATTTGTCAAGTTTAATTTTTTATTGAAGGATTGTATGAACTGTTTCACATGAGTGACCCACTAACATCCAAATGTTGTTGCGTATCATCGGTAACTGATTACACAAACCGGGTATATAAACATCAAATAAAAAATAAGGTAGCTTTAACATTACAAACTACTCTACCGAATTATTAAAATGTTTTGTCAACCTATCTGTTTGACAGTGTATTGGAAACGAATGTAATTTTTCGGTTGATATTTGATGTTGCATGTGTATTGGAAGTGACAAATTTACGTTGTTATATCGCTTTACGCGCTCTTGTGACTTAATATAAGAGATTATGCAAATATCACTTGAATCTGTTAATAAAAATTGTTCTTGCTCGAGAAAATTATTCCTCGCTTACCTTGCACTTGCACCTATACTAAGCGTTAGGTAGGTATTACCTTTTTATTTTGATACTTGCTAACTTAACACGTCTTCGATTGATGTACTTAAATGTATTACAGTATACATTCTTTCTTCCAGATTAAATTTATGTGAATTAATATATTTATTTATGATTATCCGAAAGAAAAGCAAAAACATGTGTTACGTACCAACCGTTTATTGTCAATTATCAATAATGCGGGTGACGTTAAACACAACAATTAATCTGAATTCTTCTTTGCCGCATAGTCAAAATTTAATGGACGTGTGGTACAAACCCTTATATTATAAAAATTTTGTTAATAATTTTATTTAAATTGTTTTCTTACAGATGTCGATGAAGCCTCAAAAAAAGAATTAAAGGATATTTTAATCCAATATGATAGAACATTACTGGTCGGTGATCCACGTCGTTGTGAACCAAAGAAGTTTGGAGGTCCAGGTGCCCGTGCCCGGTATCAAAAATCATACCGTTAATATTACAATTTTGTATTTATATATTTTAGTGACACATTACTAACATCTTATGATGTAACTTAAATATATACTATTTTAAGGAATATGAATACCTTTTTTTATTTCATATGTTAAAATGCATGAATACACGAATAGCAGAGAAACGCATGCAACACCTTTAAATTGACTAGCATGGATTCAAATGATTCTAAGCTATTTGAACACGATGACGCTATCACTTACTATGGTCCCACTATGAAATCTTTTTGTATTCGATTAAGTCATATCTCTAGTATTCTTAAATCTGTTGACATTAATTTGGCATCTGACCAAATATTTCAGTTCCCAGAATAATGCCAATTTATATAAGTCCACATAAAAAACTCTAATGGAGCATGATTATGACCCAGCGTCAATGTTACACCGGATGACCATCTTAAAATTCTCATCTCGCTTGTGTGTAGTTATTGCATATGATCTCTTTTGGACAGTCCAACATTCAGAACCGTAAGTCATTGTTGGTCGAACAACACTTTCATACAACTTCATTTTTTTTCGATCACATAAAACTCCAGACACTGAAGTGGAGACTTAATCCAACCACACTTTATTCGATGTTGAACATCATCATCGATTTCGCCACTTGTGATAAGTGATCCCAAATATTTGAACTTTCAGTAATGGTTGAGGAGTAGATCGATTAACCATTAAATGGAAAATACATGTACTCTGTTTTAGTGTGACTAATACGTAGTCCGTTGGCCTCTTGTAGCTTAATCCAAGAATTTTGAGTTTGTACCTAAATAATTCAAATTGAAAAACATTTCATTTCTACGAACAGAAGATTAATATTTTTATTTTTTATTTAATTTTAACCAAAGAAACAAAAATAAGATCACAAAATTAAAAAAAATTGGAAAATATTAATTTTACATAATAAAGAAACAGCACAAAAACATTGCTTTTGGTGTTGTATCTTATATTAATATTTCATGTAACTTAAACCAGTTTGTTTTTGTAATGTCGTTTCACCATTTGTTTTTAAATGTTTATTTAAAAACAATTTTTGCTTCTAGCAATCTGTGCTGTGAAGTAAGATGATCACCAGGTATCACTTTGCAGTCTTTAAAATATTTCAAATTGAATCTATCACATATTATAAAATCAATTTGAGATGAGTTACTATCACTCCTGTACACCCTGAGAATTACTATTGTCAAAACCGTAGCCACCATAACAAGCATTAAAATTTAGATTTGTCTTACCAACTTGTCTATTTAGATCATCCATAATCAGCGTGGTTTCAATTAATGGAAAGCGCTCAACTACTTCCATTATTCAAAAGCGAACTTTTTTACCTTTTCGCATATACTTCACCATAAGCACAAGTTGGTGCGTTATCTCTTTCATCAAAGGCCATCAACAAATTATAATATACATCGTTTTCCATCATGTTTTATATCGTCGTTTCGAATTCAGGTTGCCTTTGTATTTGTATCCAGCAGTCAGTTTCTCCACTTGCTAATTGTTATATGCTTAGTTTGGCGTACTTGTGCATTCAACAGGAACTTTGTGATTATCATCTACAATGTCAAAAGAAAAATGTAAGGAAAGTAGAAATTGTTAACATGCACATCGTTTAAAAGCAGTTTGTTGAGTGTTTGATGAGACGAATTTCGAAAATGGGTGGTGTATTGCACTTAAAAACCGCTACAAGTTGATATATTCCAATTCTTTTATAGATTGTAAAATAACAATGAACAACAACTAATTAATTAACTAAACATATAAAATATTACGATTATAAATAAATTAAATTATTTCATCCATGCAGTTACAATTTCTTCATTGCCAAAATGATTTATATCAGTTAATGTTATCTGCAATATAAATAAAAATATTTTTTTTTTTAATATCTACAATGCAAATTGTCACCAATCACGAGGCAACATTCAATACTAGTATTAACGCTCAAGTAATCACAATAAATATAAGTCTACTGGCAAAACTACTATAGACCAGGAGAAACATCTTTTTTAACCTTACATTCAATCTTAGAGATTACTAAATTTAGGTGAAATTAGTGACACAATAAAAGGTGTAGAAATTCAAATCGACATACAGTCCGTGATTGAAGGGTCTCTTGGTGAATTGGCTTAAACTTATAAAAATGACCGCAACATGACTGTGTTGCCATCCAAAAAGCAAAAGTCTAGGCTATTTATGTTACCAATTCGATTATAGCTGAACAAAAAATTGTAAAAAAATTCATAACCAACATATGACAATATGTAACGACTATGAAAATGGAAATGGTGAAGATTGACATCATTTCGAGCCATGGTGAGTTGTCGTAAAACGAAAACCAAATAGAAGAAAGAAGAGGGAGTTAGTTATAACATTAAACTATTTATTATTTACGGTAGAAATGAGAATGAGTTAACAAAGCAAAGAATTCTGAAAAAAAAACTACTACCTCAAACGTATAAAGAACATCAAAATTAAGGTCAATAAAGTGTAAAATTTGAAGATTAGACACTTTTCATGTTGGCTCCCTAACTGAACACAGTATTGAGCTAGCGCAATTATTATGTGGAAGAAATATGCAAGCAGTTTGTATCAAATAAACTAAATAAAAAAATAGTCAGAAATATTGGTCATGGTTATAGAGGTATATAAAGATATTATTAGACAATCAACCAATCACGTCATAATTTCTATAAATGTTAGATCCGATCCAAATCCTAATGTATATCATGTTGGTTATGTTAATGGCAATCAACAGGGAGACCATTAACAGTTGACATACTTAACATTTTTGCAAAAAAAAAAAAGGAACCGCTAATCGTCTAAAAGTGTCATCGCAGATTGTTTTTATATTATGTGATAGAGACACAATTTGAACTATTTTAAATACTACAAAGTTATACCTGGTGAGTCTTCTTACTTCACAGCATAGATTGATGGTAGCAAAAAATGAAAAGGGAATTCTCATCATACAACCACACTTTCTACATATTTATTTCAATATTAATGATGATGTCTTAGTATGTCAAAAGGTCATTTGCATATTAAAAAAAAACTTAGTGGTGGGACGCCAAGGTTCAACCGAATGTTAAAATTGTCACTGACTAATACAATCAAAAAAAATTATATTCTACTAAATAGTAGATCCTAATACCAATATAAAATGGAATTTCAACCACACTACTTGCTTATTTGCGTTGTTATAATATATGTTCGTTTCCTAAATGTAACTTAAACTACTTTGTGTTTCGATGCCGCTTTGCCGTTTGTTTTTGTAATACGATTTTTGCTACTAGCAATCTGTGCAGTATAGTCAGATTACAAGGTATCATTGTAGTCTTTAAAATAATTCAAATTGAGTCTATACTATGAGAAAAAATCAATCTGAAGTGAATTTTAACAAACTTTGTATGTTATTTTGATGTTCCTATTTTTTGCAAAGCATATGTTTACTATGACCAAATTATATGCCAATAGTAAAATATCATCACCCTGTAATTACCACTACTTTTATTTAATGGAAGACTATAAAACCGATGCCAGACATTTCCAAAATTTCATGTTCGTGAATTCATCGGATGATATTTTTGGAAGATTAACAGAAATAATATTCATGATCGGTTGATTGTCTAATCATATCAATAAAGATATTATGTGATCGTGTATACATCCCACAGAAACCGCTCTGTGTTGCATGTCAACAACTATTCATACACCGTTTTTAGGGTTATCACTATTATAATAAATTTTATAAACATGACCAATATTTTGGGTCTTGGACCCTTTTCATTTAGTTCTTATATACAAGCCACTTGAGTATTTCTTCCACATCTGACTATAATATAGATGTCACATGGTATATTGTGAGATTTTATTACAGAACTCATATGATGGCGATGGTAGTAAGATATTCACGAGTAAAAGCAACACAAATTTTGTATGCCATTTCTACTTAAAGTATGAATAATCTAAATAACATAAAACAATCTTACCTCTTCAGTTATTGATTCCATTTTGAATGTCTGTTTTTCAGAATCGTTAATGATAAGTTCATTCTAAAACCAAAATTGGTATTAAACATAGAAACAACTGATTTATTATAAAATTACAATCATGTAATACGAAGCCAATTTACCTCTTCGATTTTTAAATTATTTACATCGCAACTATTACCATTGCCATGTTGTTCTCTAATATGATCTTTCAAAGCAAATCCTCTAGCATAAGTAGCCCCACATATATTACATACGTGTTTTAAATTAAGTGATTTCTTGTGTGACTCCATATGAACTCGGACAGCATAAAAAGTTGAAAATGGTCGATTGCACTCAGTGCATGAAAACGGTTTAGTATGACTATTTTTGTGACCAGATAATTGAACAGATGTTTTAAATGTTTTTGGGCAAAATGGACATTGGTAAGCACGTACGTCGGAGTGTAATAATAAATGATGATTGTAAACTGAATGTGATTTGAAACTGTAATATAAAATTTGAAAAAAAATGATTAGTAAGTTCGCATTATTTTATGTTATGCTAATACACGAATGTAATGTAATGTTCTGAATACTATTTTTTTGGGGAATACATGGTGTTGTCTGTCGACTATTTGGGTACAAAACTATCTGCTTTAGTAGACCGTTGATTGTATAAAGAAATATCGATAACACGTATGTGAACGCGACTTTTAAGCTATATGGAGTACATTAATGATAAATAACAATATGTTACAAATACGAGTAGTCTAAATGTGTAAGGCCAGTTATGCATTAGCAAGAGTGTAATAAACTTATTGTAAGTGTGTTTTAATAGTAAGACACAATTAAAATCGACAACGTATTATTGACAGTTGTCTTGATCTTAAAATATGCTAATATTTTTATTGATATTCGTTTGTTTCATTCGTGTACATTTATGTGAACCAGAGCAGTGTAAATTGTCAAACTACATTACTAATTCTAATAATTGGTGTAAATATTAATGTTTTTTTTATACGGTATATATTGCAAAACAACTTATTAAACTGTACCTTCTATCACAATGTGGACACACAAATGGTCTTGCATCCGCATGTGTTCTCATGTGCAAAGTTAAGCAATAAGAAACACGAAACGTCTTACCACAAATTTCACATTCATGTGGCTTTTCCCCTGAAAAAGGTAATTTTTTATTTTTAATATCAATCATTCATATTTAAATAAAATAAAAATTGCTAATGCAAAGCAGAGTCTCGTCGAGTATTGTAACTCATTTATCAATTGTACAAATTTACTCAACTACGAACAAACATTTATAGATGACAATGTTTATTTTGTTGATGGTTACAAGTACAAGTAGACCGTTATCTTCGTGCCTTTGTTATTTGTTACTAAATTTAATAGTTGGTTGACGAATGGAGTTCCACACGGTTTCACCGGTAACTCGATCACGAAATATGTCAGCAACAGGCGTGATCGAGAATAACACATGGTGTTATTGTCATGTTTGTCGGCAAAACACATCTCACGAACAAACTAGGTAGCTGAGGACTTATGAACCACTGTACTGAAATATTCTAATGTATAACTAGATAATTATGATTTCTCTATATTGTTCAGTTAGTAGATTACAATTATAATTATATAAATTCACAATACGGCCATGTGCACCTATGTGTTGTACAGGTTAAGATGAAAATGAAATTGTAACTAAATCAATCATTCTTTTGTCTGGTGTTGCTCCCATTCTATGTAGTCTTTATATGACTGTTTAGAAAGCTCGCCAATTTACATTGACCATTCTTGATATTATACTTGTTCAACCTTCAAATTTCAAAGTTACAAGACTTGATGAGGATTTAGGAATACCTTGAATGGGATTATGCGAAAACTGTACGTACGACTAATATGTAAAAAAAATAAACAAAACTTGAATTTAGCTCCCTGAACTATACATTCCAAAACAAACTCCAAAGGTTGTTGAGTTAACCAGAACAATAACAATTGCGAAATGGATTAACAACTCATAATAACAGATCTCATAATAATTGTCTGCCTTATGAGATCGCAACTGATTAAAATTTGTTAAATTTATAGAACATACAATTTGCAATGAATAAAATATTAATTAAAGTAATACCTGTATGAATTCGTTCATGCTTTACTTTTTCATGAGGCCGAGAAAATTTTTTACCACAATAATTGCAATAATAATTACGTGAGGATTCATCGTTTGATATTATTGTGTTTATTGTTTTGGTCTGAAAAAATGTACATACAATTAGAAAAGAAACAAAAACAGAAATTTATTTGCGTAAATATTTACAACAGGCGTATCTCGATGGATAATATTGATGTGCATTTGTAAATTGTCAGCAGTTATAAATGTCTTATTACAAGATTTACATGTATATTTCTCTTCTCCATTATGCATCTGCATATGTATATTTTCTAAATGTTTCTGGTAACTGGAATGAATCCAAATAAATATTTATGGTGAGTATATGTTATTTTATAAAATAAAATAATATACAACTAATCACTTAAGAAGAATCACGATTTCAATCTAACCAATTTCGAATTATACAATTAAACACTAATTACAGAGAACTAAATTCAATGTTTGGCGACCAGGGGATAGGATCAAATACAAAAAAGATAATTTGATCTAACATCATGGCATGCGGTTGAGTGCCTAAACAGGAAATAACATACAATTCAAAAAACATAGGCAGCTGTGTGCTACAATTCACAAATGATTTAGCGAATCATTTAACATGTGATAATAACAAACAAATCTCACACTTCACAGGCGGTGAAAATTTCATTGATTTCATTATGAAGGGAGAGAATGAATTAGTGATGACAAGTAAAATATAATATTAGGAAGAGACATTAAAAATTAAATTAATTACAGCAATATAAACAACGAATCTTAACACACTATATGGTCAACTGGACATAGTTTACAACTAGATAAACATACACTTTTTGAATATATTGCAGATCGGACATAGTATGCAGCACATTCTAACAGCATGTAGGTAACAAACCTTCTTGCAAGCAGTGGTTTAGAATACAACGTCAAATATAATCCAAAGACGTTTTCTCTTTCAAATGAGACTCTGCCAGTAAAAAAACTGATCTTCAAGTTAATCAGAGTCCAGTTATTCGACGAACGGTTGCAAGTTGTCATATTAAAAATTATTAAAAATTATTATTAGTAATAATAGCACCCGAAGGAATCGCATAGCGTCGTACGAATATTGAAGTGTGATTGCGTACTTATATTTCAATTGAATAGAAAGAAAATTTGATAAACAAGTGTGGTCGCTGAACACCGTCCCAATTTGAGATTTGTGCTCCATTATACATATATTTTATATATATCGTCCATATTTTGCTTACGATAAAAAAATAAGCCTTCTTACCGCATTTTTCGCCGAGATCAATCATTCCGTAGTAGCTTCAGAGAGAATCAAAACCCAAAGAGTTGAGCAGTAAATTATCATCAAAATATATTTGGTACGGCTTTTTTGTGTGATGATTTGAATTGAATTTTACTCAATTTTTACACTTCAATCTTATATTAAGTTAAATAACAGATGTTAAAGGAGTAGTTCATTTTTCACTATTAGATCATGAAAGCTGCCCAAGAAAGAAATACTGCAGGCAAAGACATGCATGCCGTCAAATCCAAAAAAGGTGAGGTCTCTTTTGGCGGGCATTAAGATCTTAAACTGGTCCTGAACTAAATATCGTTACTATCAAATATATGTACACAACAAACGGCAAAATCGATGATTATAGTTAACATCGAATAAAGTACGGTTGAATCAATTGGAGATCAGTGTCTGGAGTTCTATGCGATCAGAAAATGCCGCCAAAGATAAAGGAGGTGTATGAAACTGACGACCAGCAACGACTTACGGCTCTGAATGTTAGGCTGTAAAAAGAGATCATAAGCAGAAACCACACACAACCGAGATGAGAATGTTAAGATCGTCAATGATAGATTCAACATATAATTGCGTTTTAAATATTCCAACTTTGTCTACTTCCTCATTACCTTTATCAACTGGTAACATACATACACATAACTATACATAAAACATCAACGAATTAACTGAAGTTCTTCAATGTCATATATTGCATACATTGATAAACATTTTGCCCTTCAAAATACCTTTTATTACAAATCGCACAATGAAACATTTCTGGATCGAAATAATCGTCAATATTTTTTGGCTGGTCATTTAAAAAATCAAAATTTAATTTTTTAGGTGGATTATGCATTCTTACGTGTAATCTAAAATTTAAAAAAAAATATTATTAATAAAAGTAAGATTTCAAAAAAATACATAATCATAAAACTACTTTAAACTCTTTTTAGAATTCAATGTTGTATTACAGATGTGGCAAATATATTCAGTATCTTTAGGTATAGAAATAGATGTAGGTTCCTTTGATTTTACTTTTGTATATATTACTTTAGGATCGTTTTTTACTTTGTGTACTCTCATATGAGCTGATAAAGCTTTAGTACTTGTGTACGAAAAATCACAACATTTACAATTATATACAGTAGCCTGGTGAGAGATATAATAAATAAAATTAGGAACTTATTATTCAATGATATATTAATAAATATTACCGAATCCACGATAATTCTGCCAGTTTTCCTGTTGTTAATTATTTGCTTCATCTCGTTGTCTTCAATTTTAACCTCCTGCAATTAATTAAATTACAATTAATTTAAAGAATTATCATAATGAAGTACTACTGGTCTCCTCAGTGTATGGTCGATCCAATTCCACTTCCTTCGGCTAAGAGTTTTGTTCATCGCCTCCAAATAAGCCAGTTTCCTCAAATTTTTGATATTGTGTCTGGCCAGAAAATTTTAAGTATGCGTCTGAGTCACCTATTGACGAAAACTTGAATTTGTGACACGATGTTGTTTATCACCTTCCAAGTTTCACAGTCATACAATGTACCGATAACTTCAGATTTTTTGAAATTTGTGACAGCATACAAAATATTTGCCGAGCTTTTTGTACACGGAACCTACATCTGTTTATACACCACCATCAGTTGTCAAAAAGCTTCCCAAATACAAATATTAAAAGTCCTCTAGTTCATATATTACTTCGCAGTTGGCTGCAAGTAAACACCTCTTCGACGTACCAATTTTCATTAGTTTCGTCTTTGAAAAATTGATTTTTAGACCGACTTGTGAGCTGTATTTCACAAGTCGTTCCAATTAACCTCTTTGTCCAGTTGGATATATTCTATCTGCAGATTCTGCTAGTCGCACTCTTGATGTCTCTCCTCCTCATTATTAGATTCCACTTATCATTTCATAATTAATGAAACTTGTCTTTGTGCGTCTGCGACTGTGTTCCAGTTTCGTAGAACGCCGCCACATAATAATTTATTTTTCAAATTGCCTGCGAACCGTTGTCTTTATTAGGTTGTCTCCTTATACCTACCATACGTTTAAATTTTATTTGTCGAATAATCAAGTAATGGTCACTAAAACCATCCGCGCCTCTATAGTCACGAACGCCTAACAGAGAATGTTACCACTTCCTACTAATTGTTATGTAATCTATTTAATTTCTGGTACTCCCGTCCGGTAAAATACAAGTTTATGTGCGTATTCTTTTGTGCGCAAATGTTGTACCACCAATTACAAGATTACGATTACAGCACATTCTGCTAAAAGTTCTCTATTATTGTTCATATCACCTACTCCGTGTATACCTAGAACAGACGCTGTTTTCCTTTGATCGCATTTCGCTCAATCCGAAAATATCAAATTTGTACCTTTTAAATTCATAAGCCACCTGCGCCAGTTTCGTCGGTTTAAGCATTCGAGGTTTAAAATCGTGTCCGTTTACATAAACCAAAAGTCGGCATCGTATTTCCATTCGATCCGAGCCGATTTGTTAATGTTTCTCGTGCAAATAAGTGTTTTAGCAGTGCAAGATGCAAACCCTCAACTGTCTAGATTGGTAGAATAGGATGTTAATTTCTAATTAACCGCCCAACCGAACCCTTTTCGCCTCTGTAATTTTTTAACCATGTCTGATTAGATGATAGTATCAAACTACGTTACCGGTGACCACCACATCAGATACTACAGGCACATAA
>JANSTX010005359.1:0-20733 GCA_027564355.1 Penthetria funebris | reverse complement strand
TCGATGAAACAGATTCATATAATAGAGCTCTTTTAAAAATTGAAGCGATACTATTATCGCATAATATTTCTTGACCACACAAATAAATCCAAATTTAATAATTGTTTATTTAATAATTTGATTTTATATTTATATTTTATATTTTATATTATATACTCGTAGCACGAATTTCGAGTGGCGGGCGAAAACTAGTACATAATTATTTTAAAATAAATGTGATTATTTAAATTAAAGAATAAAAACAAGTATTTTATTTACAATTATTCGCTTTTCATTCATTAATGGTGGCCGTTTAATCAATGCAATAAATTACTTTGACAAATTAACTATAGTTAACAAAAGAAGGATACGTGAAGAAATTTTACTGAGCTTAAGGTCACGTGGTTTGATTTTACTCAGTTAAGTATTACAGAAAACCTATAGATAAAAAAAGAAAGCAATACAGATAATTTGTCCATCTTCCACTAATTGATGTCTATTTGATTTCTTCGAAGCCGGTCCGGTAAAATCCAAGTTTTTTTGTGTATTTTTTTGTGCGCAAATATAGTACCGCTAATCACAAGGTTATGAAACTTCTCCATTATTGTTCATGTCACCTACTCCGTGTGTATCCACAACAGATTACCAACCAATGTTATTACACACAACCTTTGCATTAACGTCACCATACATATGACAATATCAGATTTTTAAACTCAACATGGCAGTGGGAAAGTTGAACCTTATTATCAGACGATGTCTGTTCTGTATGTGCGTAAATCTGATCTATTGTTACAAATTTAACACTAATCTTGAATCTTGCTGTGTTAATCGATGTGATATCGGGTTTAGTCGAAAAAACTTAGCTTTAAAGAGACACTTAGCAATAAACCGAACACGCTTTACATACACTTAGCGACTCTACTACAGTGATCCATGTGGTCCGGTTGTCCGGAAAACAAAAGGTTTTCACAATTTCACCAGGGGATATAGTCCTTTCTCCGTTTTCGTTCCATCAAATCTCGCTCAACCCATTAATATCGAGTTTGTACCTCTTCAATTCTTGAGTAATCTGCGCCAGTTACGTTGGTTCTGTCATGTATACAAATAATTCAATATTTATACAGACCACCCTATGTTGATGACAAAACATTATAGCGCAAAATTTAGACATGAGCGTCAACAATTAACGTATTTAGTTAGGCCAAAGATAATACATCTATGAAAATTATAAACATGTCATAAAAGAATATGCTACCCAAATTCGAGAACTAAAGCTCTTGATTAAAAATTAACAAATAGAAATCGCAAAGCTACAATAGCAACAACACCAAAAACAGTCCCAACAAAACCACTTTAACAAGAACACAAACAAAAGCAGCATGCAGGAAATCAGTATCTATCAATAACAACAAAAATTATAAAATTCTCAACATCCACAACCGAAACATCATCAAGACCAACAACATCAAGATGCACCTTAGTAAAGGGGCCTACTTTACTAGTCATTTAAACAGCAAATTAAAATAAAATCCAGATCTATATATTGTCTACACTACAGAAAAATCCAGATCTACATATTGTCTACACTAGCGACTCGGCAGAAACGACCCATCAATGACCAGTTTAAGAAAAGCAGATCTGGAGTCCGATACTCCAATTATCGATAGCATAGAAAACCGATTAACATTTCACCCCGACCAAAACCCACATCAGTAAACCTCCAATATTTATTCCGTTTGGCTCACTTAAATGCGTTAAAACAATGATGGATGATAGAATCGGTAACAACACTATAAGATTTTTCAGCGACTATCGTGACAAAACGTTAGTGTCATTAACATAAACATTAATGTCCATAGAGTTACAGTGCCCAACTTACATATTACAGTACAAAAAGAGTTAAAATTTTGAATATGTCGCATCAAACTGTAACCTAAATTATAAAGGCATCAATTTCACAGACGCCCAATATCCGTTCTGGCCATCCCATTTCAGAGAAATTGAGTCCAAAATTGTCGAAAATAGTATGCACGCGATTTGCAGCTTGCTCAAAAGCAAGGAAATTCAGTAGCAAATGAACTGAAACCAGGGCGTATTTTTTCACGTATAAACAGCTTCTCCAATGAAAGAGTTTTTTGCATCGTATTATAACTGGCGATGAATGGATTCCATGGAACAATCAGAAACGCAAAATGTCATGGTTGAAGGCCGGCCAACTGTATAGGTTCCTAATTCATGCTCTGTATATTGTGGGGTCAGCTCTTTCGATCTTTTGAAGTTGCTGTTATTGGATCAAAAACCGAGTCGTGTTTCTAACGTAAAATATGTATGCTGCAAGAGAAAGATGGAAAAAAGTATTATCTGGCGATGGGCAATACTTTGAATAAAATACATTGTACCAATTACTACTTTGAAGTGATACCATCGGCATAATATGGTTCATAACATAGATAACAGCTGTAAACATAATAGATTATTTGTAAATGTTGTGCTGATATGTTTAACAACAAAATTAAAAACAAAAAATGCTAGAATAACTTACCTCTAAAACACTTTGGACTTGTGGAGATTGTGCTTTCTCTTCTTCTTCATCTTCTCCATAATCGTATTCTAATAATTTTTTATTAAATTTAACTGTATCTTGCGCGGAATTTGTGCCAGCGTTTGAGTCGGTGCCAGTTTGTCTAATTAAGTATTGTTGAAGTTGTTGTAATTGGCGAATTGTATTCGAATCTAATTGGCTGGCTGTTTGCATTGCTGGCATCTAAGATTAAAATGACATTTTAAAAGCAACTTTAAAAAACAAAATGTAAAAAAATAGTTCACGGTTATGACATATAGATAGTAAACATATCGCTGTATAAACTGTAGAAGTAGATTTCATCATATTTTTCATCGTATTACAGAACTTAGAATAAAACTGAAATATTCTTTCGATTTGAAACCTGGCAGTATACGTCCAACTGTACTATAATTAAACAAACTAAACACGAATTATCAGAACAATTAACTAAGTTATGTGCTGAAAGTAGGTACTTCCAATGACTGGGAGAATGATCTGTTTACGCCAAAGAGGATTAGCAGAGTCTTAAGTAGCTTCGTGCCCTACAAATCCGCAGGAGTAGTCGGTAACTTTCCAGCCATGCTACAGGAAACTAAAGAGATTTCGATTCCATGGATGAACTTTTTCTTTAGAGCCTGTGTTCATCTGAACCACGTGCCACTAGCCTGGAGGCGCGTCAAGGTAATTTTTATTCCAAAGGCAGGCAGAGCGGGATATGAGATGGCAAAGGATTTTAGACCTATCAGTTTAACTTCTTTTGTTCTCAAAACCCTAGAACGCCGTATCGATAACAATATCCGTAGATTACTGGAAAGAACTCCAATATCTAAATCCACGGAGACGGCACTGCACGAAGTACTGCACACAGTGGAGCATGCCCTAACATATAAGCAATACACACTAGCTGCTTTCTTGGATATAGAGGGAGCGTTTAACAACTTAAAGGTGGAAGCTATCAAAGATGTGCTCTTTCGCTTTGGTGTGGAGCCAAAGATTAGAAGCTGGATAGCATCCATGTTAACAACAAGAATAGTGCAAGCCGAGCTTGGAGGCTATTGCATCAATAGAAATGCAACAGGGGAAATCCACGGAGAGGTGTTCTTTCCACTCTTCTCTGGTTTGTAGTTATGGATGAGATCCTAAAGAATTTGGAAAGAGCTGGCATTAGAGCGGTAGCGAACGCTGACGATCTAGAGGTTCTGGCCCCGGGCATTTCGACGATCAGCAGTTTCGTGGGGAATGATGTTGCCGGGAATGTGGACTCAACGTCAACCCTGGGAAGACAGAGTTAATACTGCTTACCAAGAAAATAAAAATTCCAAGTTTTAGGCTCTTAAAGATGGGGGGTACAACTTTAGTACTCTAGCAGAGGGCAAAGTATCTTGGAGTAATATTAGATCCCAAACTGAATTCGGGGCCCAATATTTAGGAAATGAGAGTAAAAGGGCATGCACGGCTTTTTACGCCTATATAGTAGTACAGCAGTGATACGACCCATTATAATGTACGGTGTACTGATCTGGTGGCCGGCCTTAGACAGAGGCTACAACAGAACGAAAATGGAGCGGGTGCACAGATGCGCTATGAGAGGTATTACGGGGTCGATAAGAACGGTGCCCACGGAGTCGCTCAACGCTCTTCTGTGTCTGCTCCCAGTGCACTGCTACTCCAAATTGACGGCCTCACGTAGTGCCGTAAGACTGAGAGCATTAGACGCTTTTCAAGAAAGGCCGTATGGGCATGGTAACATACTGCGCCTCTTACCTCATGAAATTATTGCACAGGGTGCTGACTATTCGGTGCCAAAGTTGTTGCCTAACAAAGAATTCGCTACCAAATATCCCACACGAGCGGAGTGGAAGTACGAAAACCTCTTGGATGGTTTCGATGCCATCATTTTCACCGACGGTTCCAATATGGAAGCCGAGGTTGGAGCTGAGGTTTGATCAGACACTCTTAGCGTGGCATAATCCTTTAGGCTACCAAATAATTTCCATAATCCTTTAGACTACCAAATAAATTTCTTCCTATTTATGAAAACAAATGGAGAAGTATTACGTGTGATACTTCAACCATCAATATTTGGATACGCCAACAAATTTTTATCAACTATTTTTTATTTTTTTTTGTTTTATACTAAAATTATTTTTTAGGGAGTGGATACACTTTAATGTTCATAACACAAAATAACTTTTTATTTGCTCAAAACGATGGATGAGAAAGAGAACGTAGGAATTTGTGAACATTTGATTTAAAAGTTTGGAGGCCGTAAAATTGTCTCGTTCCACAGACGAGAAGTACGCGACATAAACGTGCCTCGATATTTAATCATGCGACCAAACGAAAATTCAACAGAATGCGAGTGTGACAACCGAGCTAGTCGTGTATTAACTGGAAATACCCGAATATTGGGCATAATGGTAGCAATCTCAGCAGAACAATTGCTATGATAATATATATAGAAAAGTGAGAGCGCCCCCACATTGCGCCTATGCTGAAGAGAATCTATGTGACTGGTGATTTGTTCATCACCTATAAGTCGAAAGGCTCGCCTCTGAATTCATTCGAATAATATTCATAATGTGCACTTATTTGTTATCATCTGCTATATCAGAAAGGAATACATTAACGAACTCACAGTTCATATGGGTATGAAGTATGTAAGTATAAGTGAAGTATGTTATTGTATCATCATACTATGATGTCGATCTAATAATCGTTGAAATCCTTCCCTTTAAATTCATTTAGCTCGGTCGTTTTTCCTGGCCAAGTGCCTTCATGTGGTGGCACCGGTAACGTAGTTTGATAATAACATCTAATCATACACATCTACGATTATAGGGGCGAAAGAGTGTAGTTGAGCGCCCAATTTGTAATTAATATCCAACTCCACCAACCTAGGGAGGTGTGGGTTGGCATATCGCACTGCTGAAATACTTAATTGCAAGAGAAAGAAATGACTTCGGATCGGATGGCTATTCGATGACGACTTTTGACTTAAGCACACCTGGAATGTTAGAAAAATGCTTGAGCCGACGAAACTGGCGCAGGTGACTCAAGAATATAATAGGTACAAACTCGATATTCTTGGGTAAAGCGAGATTCGATGGAAAGGAAAACGGAGGAAGGACTATCCTTTTGTTTCCGGAAAACCGACTCATATGGATCAGAGTAGTGGTGTCGGTTTAATTACAGAAAGATTCATGTGTACTGTTAAATTTGTATCAATAGTTCAGATTTACGCACATACAGAACAGTCATCGTCTGACGATAAGGAGGCTTTTTATAGTCAACTATCACACTGCCTTGTTGAGATTAACAGATCGAATATTGTCATATCTATGGGTGACGCTAATGCAAAGGTTAGCTCGAAAAACATTGAAAAAAAAAAGGAACACCGGATAAGCATACAAAACTAACAGTAATTAATTTCAGAATAAATTAGATTATGTGAGGTTTAATTAAAATAACTGCAAAGTGATACCTGGAAAGAATCTTCTTTATTTATTTATTTAACAGTAAATCATAACAGCAATTGCTTGCTGATATGAGTGTGCTCTACATTTTATAAACAATATGTTAAAAAATTAATATATCGAACAAAATTAAAATAAAAAATTTGATTTAAATAAAAAATAATATAAAATAGTAAAAATAACAAATCATTTTACCGATTTCTGTCGTAGATCGAGTCAATTTCGTCATTTATTAAATGTAATTTAATATTATATTGTTTAACTGTACTCACTCATCGATCGATCGATGAGCTGACCTTGTTGCTAGTGTTGTTAATGATGATGATAATGTTACTGTTGTGAATGGTTCACTTGTTTTATTTAATTTAATTAAAATTTAAATTCACCTTCACTTTTATATTTTTCATTTTCACTTTTTAATTTCGGTTTTTGATTCTCGAGATATCGCCATGAAATTATGTACGTGTGATTTTTATCTTATTTGTGAGCGATAGTTCGAAGGTAAGAAAAATTGAAGTACTAACTTAAGAACTGTTGTATTTGAGATTGTTCATGTATCGTCTTGAAGGAATAATCTTACAAAGAAAATCTACACCGTTTAGAAAAAAAAAAAAAAAATTACACATGTCCGTCCATCCGTCTGTTCGTCTGTCTGTCTGTCCGTCAGTCCTTCTGTCCATCTGTCCCTGTGATCATTTGTCCGTCTATCCTTCTAGCGTGCGTCCCACGTATAAGTTTTACTCCCAACTGATTAAAATAAGTTATATAATATGATGTAATGTAACATTCACTAATTTAAGCGAAAATTCTAGGTACGAGATATATATCAACTATTAATGGATATTTATATATAATGTTGTGATGCGTTTAACAATTTCATATATTTTGTTGTAATTTGAATATTATCGGGATTATATTTTCCTTTAATAAAATGATTAATACTTTTAGAATTTTTCATGAATGTTGGTAATTCATTATAAAATGTTGTTTTATAGTATGTCAAATCTTGTTGTCTGAATATTATATACGTAAATCTTATCTGCATTCCTAGTAGTATAAGTAAGCATATTGTTATTGGGTATCTTTAATTAATATAACTATCTTTGAGAGTTTGATCGATCACATTCCAATTGTTTCGTATCGATTCAAGGTTAAATTTTGAACTAAAATATTTGTGTTTTTATTTCACCAATAATTTAACGCAGTACTTATTGCTAAACTTTCCGGGAAACTTAAAGAGTTTCTATATCAATAATTAACTTCATCATCAATCCTACTTTTTATAGCAGAGGCTTTTTGTTTACGTTTCACCTGATTTATTTTAATGTTAATATTAATGTTGTTACGTAACTTATTTATGTAATACTATTAACAACTGTACAGAAAGCGTTATGTAATTGCATGTTAGTAAAAATAGTCTGGAAAATGTATGGCTTTGTAAATGCATTTGTGATTTTGTTCAATGTTTGTTCAACATACCTCGGGTTATAGTCGGCCCTCTGCTGATAAAAGGTTCATAAACTATTATTATGAGCAATATGTTAAATATTCATTCATTGGATGTCTTATTTTATGATGAATAGATTCATCAAATCTGATAGGACTTCTACCACTTCGTTTAATAATATAGTAAATAAGAGTCTCTGATTTTTTCTAGGAATTTTAAGACTTGTCTTACCAATATTCTGTCTGTTCTTTAGATACCATATGCGCGGTATTATTTGATATGGCTATATTTACCTTTCGATGTTCTGGTTCCAGTTATCAATCGAAGAACTTTAAGTTCGAGAATTTTGATTCGTTCCAATTGATGTGAAGATATAGAGGACCATACGTAGAAGGCGTATGATATTAAGTCGAATAAATTGTTTGTAGCATAGGATTTTTATTTTTTTACCGAACTTGCTACTTTTCATTAAGATTGAACCCATGCGATGAAGTGAGCCATAAACCATTCTTGTTATTTCATTAAGGTGATGTCTAAATTTGAGGGTGTCAGTGAATTTTATGGCTGGTATCTTAAACAATTGGTATTATTAAGTCTATTTGCATTTATGGTGATATCTATGTTTTCCAAGATTTAGGGGTGTAGGCATTATTAAACGATTGGTTAAATAATGCGCAAAGAAACCATCTACCATTTATTAGAGGATCGTTTCTTCTTCTCCTTCCTCTTCTTTCGTTACGTCATAGACCTTTGGTTTCTAACAATTTAGTTTTAAGACGTAAGCTCTTCATTTCTGTTGACCTCATAAGTTGTTTCGTTTTGGACGTAACACTGCGGGTTTCCACTGCATATGTTAATATAGGTCTTACGCATGTTTTATAAATTCGTGCTTTGATTTCTAGTAACATGAACTTGTTTCTTCAAATGACGTCACGAAGGCATCCAGATATTGATGTAGCTTTGTTGGTTTGATATCGAACTTCTGCAGTAACATCTCGATAGCTGCTTGTTTCTGCACCCAAGTGACGGAAACTCATATTTTTTAATTAGTTTGCATCTTATTGGTTCTTTGGCTATAAGAATTGATTTTGTTTTCATGGTAGATATAAACATGTTGAAGCTTTCAGCATCTTGTTTCAATGCAAATAATAGATGTTGCAAATCGTACTCATTTTCTGCAATAAGAGCAGCATCGTCCGCATAACACATATCATTACTGATCAATTGATTTCCCATTCTATACCGGATTCCAGTAGATTTGATTTTTAGTATGATTTAGTTTATAACCATATTCAACAATCACTCTGACGGATTCCAATAGATATTGGTGTTTCATTTGTGAGCTTTACGTTTACTTCAATTCACGTAGTGTTAACATTTATCTGCTGTATAAGACCAGTTAAGTTAGCTTCTTCTAAAATGTTTATAACATCGTTTCTCGCAATTTTGACGTGAGAGAGTTTCTGAACAGCACTTAATAAACTGACACCACGATAGTTTCTCGGATAAATTTTACTACCCTTCTTAAATGGTAGGATACCCCAATTTGTGGGTATCTCTTTACGTTCATCTAATTTATTGAACAATTTAACAATCTAATTTATAGAACAATTTAACAATCTAATTTGTAATTTTCAATTTGTAAATTGCTTGTTCAATCAGATATTGGTTGACATAAAAATTATGTATTCTATTAGGTTTCGACTTCTGCATTTTAGACACGTCTGCAGATTTTGTCAAAATCTTCACTTCTTTTGTAAACTATGTTGTGTTTTGCGTGAATATTAACCGTTACATATGTTGCATTAATAAACACTCTCTTCGACGTTATCTTTATCGTTGATGGAATTGATCAAGATTTTAAGCTGTAATCTGTTCTCATATAGCTGCGTTGTGCATGGATTCATAACAGATTCAATATTTGTTTTTTAATATATTCTCGAGTCTTGAGTTTTAGTAATTTTGCAATTATTCTGATCCTACAGAGAATCAGCATATGATCCGTTTCTACATTACCAGAAGAATTTGTGAGGGATGAAAATTTCTCTTTGTAATAATGTAGTCAATAGTTGACTGTTGACCTCTAGTGTTATGCCAAGTGTATTTATGCTGATATTTATGTGACAAAAAGGTATTGTTAAGTCGAAGTTTATTGTTAGCACAAAAATCTATCAGTGCCTCTCAATTTTCATTTAGTGTTTCTTCGTTAAATATTTGGTTAACGTCATTCAATACCAAACTTCCCATCAAAGCATTCAAATCACCCATTATAATTATTGTGTCGTTGAGAAGCTAGGTAGCTCCTGCTGTAAAACATCATAGAATGACTCAGTTTCTTTCAGTTCATTTATTTACATCCGACGCATAAGTACAAGCTATATGCATCGAATTATTACCGAATTTGAAAGATACTGTAAGTAATCTATTACTTCGGTAGTTTATATTATGTGTGTTCTGTAGTAAAAAAACAGTAAACCAACACCTGAATGAGCCCGTTGGTCCTTTTACTTGCCACTATATATGAGAACATAGTCATTATATCTATTTGAGCCTTTTCATTTCTTTCCCGTTTCAGATAAGACATAGAGGATTGTTTGATAATTCTATTTGAGAAACCGTCATGATCCCAATCCATTTTACTAAATTAAAGAATTCAGTTCAGTTATAGTGAGAAATGCCATAGAGTAGTGGTGATCGATGTAATCATGTGAGTGAAAGTTAGAGTTGATTTTTGGGTCAGTTGCTGTACAGTTCGTAGAAAAATCTAACAGTCTATCATGTGTATCAGCAAAATTAGTTGATATTAATTTATTTATATTTGCGGTAAATTGCTGAACGCCAAAATGTTCAATTTGTGTCTGAATGTTTGCAAAGTGTTCGAATTGACTATATCACGGGAATCATAGATTAGTATTGAAATGTCATCGTGTTTATTATCAATAATATTAATATTTTTATTAACACTATTTCTTTCTCAATGTTTTTATAAACAGTATGATCTAGGCTCGATCGGGTCTGCTAATGTAATTTTAAATACAGGTTTATTTGATTTTTGACAATGTTGTTTAAGCACTTAATCTTAAATTTTATTAAGTAAGCGTTTGTAGAATTTCTTTCGGCTACGCGATAGTGTTCCCTTCTAAAGTTATTTTTTAGTTTAGGATATCCACAACCTATGGTATCTGGTCGATTGCGCCATAGGATTGTTCGCAAATACTCTGGAATTTTTAGCGTGGAAGTTGGAGTGTTGGATATTTTACTAAGAATATCCAAAATCACTGCCCAGTGGTCAGATTCGAAATCGCAAGACTCAAGGTATCTTCCATACTGTGGGCTTAAATCAAAGGACAACCTTGAGTTAACCGCATCTTTTATAATAGTTATTATAAAGAATAAACATAATGAGTAAGAGTTCAAAATTTCAAATAAATAAAATTACGGTCACCAAATATAATCAATACTCTTAAAACAATGAAATCATTTAAATAATTTTAAAGCCGTGTCCGAAAACGGAACACGGTTTTTCATTATAATATTTTTTTTATATGAGAATTAACCTTCTTAGTGTTTTTCTATGATAATTATAATTTAAGAAACATTTCAAGGTTCAGAGTACAATGTCAGTACAAGTAAAAGAAAATTAGTGCCTTATATTAAATATTCACTATAAGTAAATTTCTTAATATTATTTATGAAAAAAGAAATGATTATTGACCAGTAAATAAATAAAAAATAAGTGTGCCAAAAAGCAAAATATATATTTTTATAACTAAAGTAAAATAGATTTATGGTGTTTAAAATTGATTAAAAATAATTTCTATTATATTTGTAAATTACTTACCGATACAGTAATATCTGACGACATATGATGGATTTCGTCAATATTTGTTAATGGAGAATCTTGCGTCAACGATTTGTTGACACCTAAAAAACAATAAAAATTATAACGAAATATATATAAAAAATATATTACCATTAGCAGAAGTTTCATGAATCGATATTTGATTCTTATAAATTGGATGATTTGGATCAGCAAAATCAAATAAAGGTTGAATAACTTCAGGAGCAAAAACACTATTCTTCTGCCACAAGTTGAGTACTCGTATAATTCTGCTCTTATCTTCCGAATTGCATCGAAAAAGATTCATAAATGTTGATTGAATGTTTCTTGCAAACCTTGGCGCAAACACATCTTTTTCTGCACCGAATTGATGTCTTGATTGCCGTACAATTGAGTCTATAACATAAAGTCCTGGTATTTTGTACTCTGCCTTACATTTCAATATAAATTTTTCTACACTTTGCACCACATGTTTATAGAATTTTATTGCTTTCATTGCGCTTCTTGTTATAGAACCCATTTTTGCCTTTGATATTGGAGGCTTAGTCTCATAGAGCCCTGTAAGCTATAATTATACAGTTTAAAATATATTCTATATTTTCAAATTTGATATGTATTAAGGAAAATACTAAATTTTATATATCTAAAATTTAGCATCATTCAACATATGATTGTATCAACTGGTATTACACGATAAGCACTATTAACAAAGTTCATTTTTTGCTAATCTTAATCTCGATTTTTACTCATACAATCGGCCTAAAAATTTTTAATACTTCGCTAGAGTGGTATATCACCACAATGGTTATTTACCAAGTTCGCAAAAAAGAGAGGGAATACCAGAGTGTGTCTGCTTCTAATGGAAATTGGATGGATAGATATTGACATCATTAAAATATAATTGATTCAATAAACGTGCATGAAGCCAAATTTTCGCATTCAGATTTTGTCTTGAATGATTTTGTAATACAGTCACTAGTTATTTAATTTTAAACCAAACTCTAATCATTGTTCTCTTATACCTTCCAGTGTTCTTAAAGTTTCATATATAAACTCTGGAGATACCAGTAGTTCAAAAAATATTGATAGAAAAGTGACGACTTTATATATTTACTGTTTTTAGCGTAACCTGTATACTTTGTGAAATAATTTAACATAATTTCTATAATCAGGGAAATTTGGTATGTAGTTATGATAAAAACGGCGTATTCTATTTATTTAATTATATAAATATAAACTTACTTATATGACAAAAAGCTTCATTTGAGCCAAAAATCTGTTAACCAAAACAAAGTACACACACCACTTTAAGAAAGACCATTAAGAGAATGAGTTTTCGATAATTAATTTGATATAAGTCGAATATGGCGTGAAATGATTATTGGCATTGTTTATAAAATTAATTTCATATTTAATAGTTTAAAATGTTGACACATAAAACATTTGCAGGTTTGAGTGCATTCTCACCTAGTACCCAGTTTGCACATTGAGATCAACATAGTGGAGAAATACGACATATATCTTCTTGTTAGTCTGTCAATATATTTATATGGTTAATTTATTGAACTGTTTCCATTATTGGACACTGTCATCAAAATAAAATAATTTTATATATTTTCTTTCCTGTACTACGTTGTTGAACAATTTTGAATCGTTGATCATCATTGGTCATCAATTCTTTAATTATCTTAACTTTACACGAAAAAAAATTAAATTATGATTTAGATACGCAGTTAATTCAACTAATTGTATTCCAACACAAATTTTACTATGATAGTAAAATGTGTTGAGCTCTAGACTTATTCCCTAAATTTTGAGACTTAATCAAACTAACTATGATTTGCATGCCATTAAAATCAGTATTAACTAGAGCGTAAAACAAATACGATAGTGAGATACGCAACAGCCAATAACCTACACATACAAAAACGTGTAAAAAATATATTTAATAAATTAAACATCAACAACAATTTAAAACAACGTAACTGTCAACACCTATTAACTATGGTTAAAGACTATTCCAAAATTACTTACTTACTTTTGGATTTGTATTGAACCTAATAATGAAGTGAACGTCATTTTTAATGTCAGAATCAGATTATATGAAGTCATAATGTGCTATTGATATTATTTGGTAAGATGATTTTAAAAACTAACTTAAGTGAGATAAATTTTGCCCGGTAGCTGACGAATTCTATCGTATAATAGTAATAATTTCTGGTTAATAAAAAACGATCTTCAATTGTCTATGGCAACAAATTGTAGGTTAGTATACTATATACAAAAAATTATATTTTTAGCAAATACTCAAGATCGATCACTCAATAACTTTAGTGCAAATGTAAAGTAGATAACATTATGCGTAACAACAGCATAAAGTTAACTATATCTCGTTGTAAATATATATATATATATATATATATATATATACATATTATAATATAAATAATATATACTTAAAATATATACGTAATACATATATCCAATAATTCCAGTAACAAAAATAAAAACTTGGTTTGATTTCTACATCGACAATAACCAATATTTATTTTATTGCCATGTTCAATTCACAATTCACATATTCCTTTTTGCTTCGCGGATTCTAAATTTGTCAAACAATGCTATCGAATCAACATTAGATCACTATTGTACATTTAACATCAACAAACAAACTTACCTCTGCATTAAACGTTGCTACCGTATCCATTTCGAAATTTAATTATTTAAAACAAAATCATTAAACAAATTAATATAATTCTATAAACTTTATATATGAAATTTTATTTTCAGAAAAAAATAGTTAAACTCAAAATGGTGGCCAAAATCCCTTACAAATACCCACTTTTAAGAAAAGCACTAATTAAATTTAGACAAGCACTAAATAAATTTTGACAGTCCTATAAAACCAAAGCACGTAAAGACAATGAATAAAAGAAATGATTTATACGATCAAACTTCTGTCGAAACGATATCGTTTCGATTTCGAATTGAAATCGTTGCATGTTTACACAGATCCCATTTGTCATCCAACTATCCATCAAAATGTTTTTACAATATGACTGGAATATTTTTTTCTGATTTTTAAACAAATATTATTTTTTTTTTATTCACTTTAACTGTTGAATAGCAGTGCATTTTTTTTCAATTTTTTTTTATTAAATACATCCCACAAATATTCCTCTTCTGTATATACATTAATAAATTTTATTAAATCAAATGATTTTGATTAAAAAAAATTTCTATATGATTGTTTTTAATGTAAGCGTACATTAAATAATGTTAATGAAAGCCATTTTGAATGTCTAAAAACCAAAAAAGATCGAACGGCACTCTACTCAAAACGATATAGTTTCGACAGGTTACACGAACCAATTAAATCCGATTACATTTCGATAAAAGTTGGATCGTGTAAACGAGGACTAAACTAAACAGGTATAGTCTTAAATTAATTTTACGGTATGTCGAGCAAATTCGTTTTTGACGTTTAAAAATGTATGAAAATATAACGAGCAAGTTCTAAATAGCATTAAAAATGTATATTATTTTAATTATTTTGCTCGTAATTTTTTCATACCGAATGCGATGTAGAAATGAAACGGAAATTTGGAACAATTTTGATTCTGCGGTGTTATTTATTATATTAAAACTCGAGTATTTATTTTAAATTATTCATTTATTTTATATTTATACTTAAAACTAAAAAAATCATATTGAAAATACTTAAAATTTATTTACAAACATTTAATAATATCACATAAATATTATTTATATATTAATTTAATTTATAAATTACTATAAATATATTAGTATTAAATAATATTGATACAAAATAAATCATACTCGCGTTTGTAATTCAGTTTCAAAAAAATCTTTTTTTCTGCATCTTCTACAAGAAAATAATCCAAACTATATATATTTCAAATATGACTTCAAAATAAGATCAGTTTAGGTTTACAAAAATTGAATCAGAAATTTGTTTGAAGGGCGATAGCAATATACCTGTAGTATAATTTATATTCCTTGTGTAAAGAACGCTTTGATAATGACAGAGTAAAATTGTTTTCTGTGTACTTTGTACTACTATTGCACGTGAATTAAAATATATATATACTAGTATAAGGTCCAAAATGTTTCTTCGCATTTATTTTTTTTTTATGTGGTGTATTTATTATATAACAATCTTAATACTAAAAGGTTATTTAAATCTTACTAATTTGCTACTTTTGACTATGATTTTTGATTTAATACAACATAAAATTTACAATAATTCAAACGATTTTATTCGTTGTAATCTTCTAACTATAGCTTCACAGTTCAGCAGTTGAAGAGACTCTGCATTTAAGTGTTGTTGTAGTCATTTTTGATTACTTTGTGCATACCTTTTGATGACGTTATCTATCATTTCTACATCCAAATCCTTATGCAGGTTGACGTTTCGGATATACCAATACTTTGTTTAGAAATCGTTGTATTATGTTTTTATTGCTTTGACTGGCACAATCCCAAAGTTGATACATCAGTAGCTTGTTATTTGTTGTCAGTGCCGAATGTCTGCCTAATAGCCAGTACATTTTTCTGTACTTTAAATAGAGTTCTGCTAATTTTATCTTGACATGTGGTTTCCACTTGAGTCATACATCAAGGGTCATACCAAGATATTTAGTATTTTCATAAAGAACACTTTTAGACTGGCTTGTGAACAATATGTTTATTTGTGAAATCAATATGAACTGATATAGCTTCACTTAGTTTAATTCGCCATTTAACGTTCCATTTCTGTATGGTAGCAATAGCTATTTGTAATTTTGTTGTTGTTTCAGTATGTATCCATCAGCGAATGTACAATATTTTGTTCAAATGTGGGCAACTCACTAGTGTATAGGAGACAAAGGATTGATCCCAATACACTACCTTGTGGTACACTCGCCTGTATTTGCTTTAATTCAGAGTAAGAATCTTCCTGCTTAATCCTGAAATAACGCTCTGATAGATATGAGTCTAGTATCTTTAAGTATTGAGCAGGAAGTAGTAATTTAAGTTTATGACTTAGACCTTCATGCCAAACTTTATCAAACGCTTGAGCAACATCCAGAAATATAGTCGAACAAACTTTCTTTTCTTCTAATGCTTTTTCTATAATATTTGTAATCCGATGAATCTGATCAATTGTAGAGTGTTGATTTCGGAAACCAAATTGGTGATCTGGAATCAGTTTTTTGTCTTCAATAATTGGTTTTAGTCTTTTTAATAAAAGCTTTTCATATAGCTTAGATATTATCGGCAGCAAAGATATCGGCCGATATGAAGTTGTTTCTTGCGGTGGTTTCCCAGGTTTAGGTAGCATTATTACTTCAGCTATTTTCCATAGCTGCGGCACATATTGTAGTCTGAACGATGCATTGGTCAGGGTAGTTAATTTGATTAATGCCTTCTGAGGTAGTTGTTTGTTTTTATTTCATTGTTGACTTCAGCCGGTGTAACTAACCAAATGTTACTGCTTTCTTGATCTACAACATCATTTCTAGCCCAGCTACCACCTATATTTTTTATAGGAGGAGTTTGCATGAAGGGTCTTTTCAAATGTTTAGTAGTTCGTCAAAGTGAATATTCAGTACTAGAATCGTTAGTTAAATTCCGTAAAAATTCACCCATTGTATCATTTTTTAGTTGTTTCATAGCAAATCTCAACTGACCCGTGAGGTTGTTTAATTTTGTTTTATCTCGTGGAACTCTGGTCTGTTGCCATTTCTTTCTCGCTTTTCTTTTATCTGAAATTAGATTTACGATGATATTTGTATATCATTAATTAATTTTTTCACTTCGAAGTCCAATTGATCTTCAGTTTGTAGTGGCACATTCAAATTAATTCTTTCTTATAATGTTTTCTTGAAGCCTTCCCAATCAGTCTTTTTGTTAGTCAGACTGGTATTAGTTGGTTTTGAGATTATATATTCGCTTAGTGTTAATATAATCGGTAAATGATCTGAATTTAGTTCTATGCTGTCTTCAATTTGCATGTAATTGCTTGATATATTTTTGATGACATAAAAATCTATCAAATCTGGAATTTTATTGGATATGGAGGCCAATATGCAGGTCTACCAGTTGATATGGCTTCTAATCCATAAGCCTGAACCGCTTTAAGTAGTTCTTTGCCTTTGGTGGTGATTAATCTTGATCCCCAGTGAGTATGCTTAGCGCTAAAATCACCGCCAATGATGAATCGTTTTCCAATATTAATGAAGTATTCTTCATATCTTTCTGATTTGATACAATGTTTTGGAGGACTATATACGTTATCTACCGTAATGTTGTAATTTTTTGTTTTTGCACTTACTGCCGTAGCCTGTATATCTTCTGAACAAAATTTATTTTCTTAATAATGATGAATATTTTCTTTAATTATTACTGCACTTCCACCCCTTGCTGCATTTTCTGAATGGATTGTATGGTACACTTAATATCCCCGGAACTTAATAAAGGATTGTTTGGTTAAGTCTGTTTCTTATGTTTTTAGGTTAACAAATTTTCTGTTTAAAATAATGTTTATATTTAATTTCTTCTATTTAAAACTATTTTCGTTTATTTCAACAATTAAACAAAAAATCAAAATTCAGGCCTATAGTAAATGTTGACAATTTTATATTGTTAAAAATGACAATTTCAATACGTAAAAATAATCAAAATATTAAAAACAAAAAAGTTAATTGTGACTAACAACGGTGATGATTATGGTGATGAAGACGATAATGATGATGATAATGATAAAGATGATAATGATGAAAATGATGATGATAAAGAGAATATGATCCGTATATAATCCTAATTCGTGATTCACACTACAAAGTATCCAAAGTATCCCTATAAGGATTGATGATGCTCCTGATTCGCATTGCATTATCACGATATAGACGACATTCATTATATGGCTTTTATGTATATCAAGGTCATCAAACAAAATGTACATTTAAGCAGTAAAAAAACCATGCATAAATAACAGGATTTTAGGTTCTATATTCATATCATCTGAACTAAATTACAATACTCAATATTACATACTAAGGGTAGGTGATGCTTTTGATGCGCATTCTGGTGAGAAACAAGGATATGAATTATATCACTATTTTGCTTCTACTCTCTTAAAAATGAGTTATGATGAAGATAAACACTGAATCGCGAATGTTAGGTGAAAGTCTTACCAGTCGAACAGAAGATATCGAATTTGCTAACAATATTTGCCTGCTCTCAGTATGAATAGAATTTTAATCTCTCTGTCAATTGCTTTGAACGAAATGTGGCATCATTAGTGCATATGAAGTTATAAAATGTCCTTTCTTTCACTTCGATGTATTTGTGCACGTGTAAATATGACTGAAAATAAACTTTTAAAGTATTTAGGAGGTGAATAATTTACTTCTTTAGCACCATATAAATAGTAGGGTGTATTATTTACTCTGGTGTAACTCTTAAGTTATATAGAGGTAATTTTATGACCAATATAAAATATGATTGTAGATGTGGTGCTACATAACGCCGAATTGTTACTAAATGCTTCAAAATTTCATCAAATTCTTAATTAATTTTTTTTAACATATCTTCTCGGATGCGATATATTTTGGTGGAAATAAATAATACATTAGCTTAATTATTTAAAATATTCCATAAAATGTATAAGTTTTTTTTTTATGAGTGGCCGGCCCATTGTCGAGATTTTGATATTACGCATACAAACAAATTTCAAACTGCATTAATTGCAAAAATTGACCTAACTATAGTGTTATTGATGTAAAAATATTTCCTATACCCTCGTTAGACAATAATTTCAAGTGAAATATCATAAAGGCGTACTGGACGCTATAGCACAATATTTCAATAGGTTTTGGTAAGAAATAAGCTTCTATTAGTTGCAATTTTTATCCAGTTTTCAAAATAAGGATTACAGAATAACAAATTTATATGCAAAACAGCAACACACAACTTACGAAATCCACATATCTATAGGGATTTAGGTTTTATTTATTTTTATATGTTGGTTCCAATTAAAAAATTGATGTTGAAAGATAGTTTTAAAAAAAACACATTTTTTAAATTTAATTATAATACAAGAAAACATGTGTAAATGCGAAAATCATTATACTGAAATCTTTAAAATATTTACAAAAAAACGAACCTATTGTGTTTCTAAGGTAAAGTTAAGTATATACTTTTCACATTTTCAATTAAGCGCTTGCCACACAGGAATCGCATTCGCGTACTATTCAATATTTTACTCTGTTCTTGTAAAGCTAATACTACTCTGAATATAATTCAACTATGCAGCACTTCGATTTTAATTTATAAAAAACTAAAGAAATAATAAGAATAAAAAGAAATACATCAAAAACTGTGTATTTGCGTTGTTTGTTCAAAAATGGTATGCTATTGTCAAAAATTTTGAAAATTGTACTAGAGTGTATTCGCGTTGTATGGTACGCGAATTTTATTTTGGTCGTCAACATAACCTTAAAAACATAAATATACAGTCGCATATAATAAAACTTTTTGTTTTTTTTACATAATTTTAAATACCCGTCGTGGTAGCGCAGTGGTTAAAGCACTAGACTAGAACGGCGGTAGACCGGAGCTCAAGCCTCACTGTAGACAAAATTTACAAAAAAGAATTGTAAATTGTAAATTTATCACTTTGTGACTTAACCAGAGGTTGAAAAGACTATTTGGGTCAAGCTGGCCTTGGTCGTTAAATAAAAAAAAAAATTATAATAATAATTTTAAATTATAACCACAAAATAAATAACAAACAATAAATACATTATAATCACAAAATATATTAAATTCACAAATTATTTAACATTCGTTCGCGTGTCGGTGTGGCCGTAAAGTAGGGTTATGGTTGCTGAAATATATGTTCTACAAATGTAATTCATAATGTAATTCAATAGTAGACAAATATATATATAGACTGGAACTTGGTGTACTTTCCTGAAGCTGACCTGTCACTACACTATTAAAGATTGGAAAAGTATTTATTGATAAAAAAAAATATTTATAACAAAAACATTAAAATAAATACATCCTCGTATATGTAAAGTGAAAATAATAATTAAAGAAAAATTCAATTATGTGTATCTAATATTTAAAAAAAATAAAAAAAAAAAATACACGTCATATACAAATAAAAATTGTTGTATTGTTATATTAAAAAATATAAATAAATGTTATAAACAGTATTATAATAAAATATTATTTAATCTGTCTAATAATATGTATTCGCTTAAAGTCAACTTTACTTGAGAAGCTTGGTATAGTATAGCAATTTTGATATAAAAAACACCATTTACCATCTTAAGCGAGAGAAATATAATTGGCATCGCCAATTATTGTAGGCCCTGGAAATTGTTTAACGGATCACAACATAATATATAAG
>JANSTX010005348.1:0-20750 GCA_027564355.1 Penthetria funebris | reverse complement strand
GTATTATATTCCTGTAATTTTGGGCTATTTTGCAATTCTATTTAATAAATACTTATATATTATGTTGTGATCCGTTAGACAGTTCCCAGGGTCTACAATAATTGGCGATGCCAATTATATTTCTCTCGTTTTATTCTAGGTTCAGATAATGTTATTTAATTTCAAATATCTATTCTGTATCTGCGATTGACCAAGTCAGCTAATCAACTTTAATATACATATACATATATGTTAAGTTTAATGATGAATGGAGTGATGAACTGTTATAAAAAGTTACCCAAACGATTACCATATATTCCAGTTATCCCCTCAAGTTATCAATAAAAGGGTGTATAGAACAACGATGTCAAAATGCTCTACATCAATATAATATCCAAATTATAGTTAATTGATACTAAAATACAATAATTGATGTGTTCAGTAAGGCATTTACATTTTTCAATACATTAGTGTGTAAATCCTCAATGTTGTCCTATATACCTTTGTTTACATACATTTTGATATAGTTTGAGACTGCACTGGGCAGTTGAAATGTAGTGGCAGACTAAATATAATATATAAATGGAAGTCGACCAATAAATTCAGCACCGAAAGTCAATGCACACACTGAGGTCATTATTTTGTAAATCGATCTAGTTATGAGTAACTGTCACAATACATACTCTTTCTTATGCAACTATTGTTACTGAATACATCAACTGTTTCTTTTATGGAACTTAAGTTGTGAAATTTAAGTACATACAATTTTTCATTCAATATCTTATATTACTTCAATTTTTGTATAATAAATTTCCATTGGGAAATCATTGTTCTTCAGTATTTTTATATGTACTCGTAATATATTGTAGCTCTTAAAAGAAAATATTGATTTTATTTTATATTTTCATATTTTAAGCTCTATAAATAAATGTAGGCGTCAAGGATTTTCTAATATTATGAATTTGGTATCGAAATTAGAATTTTTTTTATTGGATAATATCAGTCATTTTCGTACATGTCAATGGTAATATAACTAATATTAATTGCATCCTTGAACAAATAATTCTAGAGAATACAAAATTATAATAAAGCGTAAATATATATTGTCATATTTTATCTAGATCATGTTGTGCTAGCCATTCTGCATATATTTGCTCTATATCTAATCACAAATATGTTTGGCAATTTATTAATTTCACCTTTAAAACGTTAATTCTTATGGCAACTTACAAAATATACAGCCTTTATTGTCGCTACAGTTTCAGTCGCAAGCATACCACTCAGTTTGTGCAAACAGACGTATATATAAAGTTGATTGGTTAGACCTCGTCTCATACCATATAGTTCATTATTCACCTTTGTGTTGGCAACCCAATTTATAACATTCGGTTGTTCCCCAATTCTGACTATTGACAGTTTGCACTTTTTCAGACTATAGAGGTACAAATGTGCAATTCGTCATAAAATGTGCGTAATATCGTTACTTTACTTTGAATAGTCAATGCCTCAAAATTAAACCCGAATTAAATTCATTCATCCAGATTTAATGAATGCTTCCTAATTAAAAGCACCTTCTTTTCATATTACATAAGTTGTACATAATAATTATGCAAATATCACGTGCAATATTTACCTATAATTATTTACATTTATTATAAATGCATTAGTAACTTTAATTATAACATTTAAGATATTTATGATTATTTAGGTTGCTATAAATCGATAATAATATGATGTAGCAAAGTATCGAGTATCGTCTTAACATATATAAATATAAAATTAATTGATTTAATTTTCAGTATAATATTAAATTATTCACTATGGCTTTATAAATTGCAATATACATTTAATTAAGAGGTACATGATTAATTTAATAACATAATCAAATGGTTTATTATTAAATTGATTTTACCTGACAACTCTTTTCTTAGAGGATGATAATATTAAACATCAGGAGGGATTTTCAAGTAAAATAGTTCGAGTACAAATAGTTTGAATAAAACTAACAAGATTTAAATCAACATAATTTTGGCATATAACATCATATTGGTTTATGCTAAATGGATGCAGAAAGCGACACTACAGTGTTAATTTGCTGTTAATATTATGCATATGTAACATTAAAGTTGGGCAGTAACGATTGATGCATATGTAACATTAAAGTTGGGCTGTAAAGATTGAGATTCAACAACTAGAAAATATAAGATCTATTATCAGAATTCGTTTCTATATTTAAATATATTTCAACAGGACTCAGAGAATTAATCATCCGCTACGTATTTTGATAGTAAGAAGCTCCCAAAAAAAGCAAATAAAACATTGTCACCATTCTTTTGCCTCATGCCTTAATTGGTTCAAATTCTACACGAAAACTCTATCTATAACAGTTTCCGAGATATTTGCATTTTAAATAAAATAGATCTTCTGAACATTATGATGTCTCCATACAAATTCAAAAACCCATGAAATTTACCAACGTTTTTCATAAAAAACAAAAATTTTAATTTCTCGTAAACGGTTGGAGATACAGTAGTAATGGCTACTACATTTTATACACTTATGTCAGATATTTAGCTTCAAAAATTAATCTAAAAAATCGATGAAAATCATGCTACTACAATGATGTCAGTATCGTTATTAATTGCAAAAGATGCGATTTTCTATATATTTCATCCTCAGACACGAACACTCTATTTGTAACCGTTTCCGAAATATTTGCATTTTAAATAAGATCTTCTGAACATTATGAAGCCCTGATACAAGTTATTACAATATAAACCATGATCATGCTTCAGAAAGACATTTAAAATTTTGTGCTACATGCAGTGCTTTGATTCATTTTCTGTTAATCGATAACCTGCATCTAAAACAAGAATCAATTATCTGGAAAATAAACCTATTAATGTGTTGAGTTGCACTAGAAGGAATATAAATGCATAATTCTAATGGCAGAAAAAATAGCAAAAGAAATAAAGCTTTACATTTTCTTTTTATAAATAATAATTTATAAATCATGTAAAAGTGTCTAAATGAGATAGATTTAATGATTGCAGTCCTGTAGTCGGATGCATTCTGTATCCAATTGAATTAATACCATTAACATCAAGAAGGATAAAAAATAAAAATAAAACCAATAATTAGATTGTACTGTGTAGCAATTACCTACAGAGATAATAAAAAAAAATATGATTCTAGCACATGGTATGCTGTTAACGGCTGATTAGTGTGACGCACAGCAAATATCTGAAAAATGTTCACTCAATAGGATCGTCATATGTTTGTTCAGAAAAAAATATAAACAATATTCTTAGATAGTAAGGTCAAGCATCTGACACTTGAATGATATGAATGTACATCCAAATTAGTATTAGAATGCCATGATATACGACTGATCGACAAGAAATAAGTATTTTTGGTATGGATTCGCGGATATTAGTGCTGATTAATTGACTGTCAATTTATCTCAAAAATAGAAACTTCATGCTTGACTCATTACATTTATAGACTGAAAATTTCTGTTGTTATATTATTTCTGTTGACAATATTGATGTGTGGACTAATGATCTATATAGAACCTTGGTATATTGGTGATTTTAGCTCACGTGGACTCATTTTGTATCCGTTTGCTAAGGAATGCAGTATAACGACGATGAGATAGTGGATGTAGTAAGTTCGTTGAAACATATAGTTCTTCGTATGCACATTAATGATATTGTTGCGGGCTATAGATCAAACTAAAAACTTGTATCGGTGGGTCATCGCGAACATACTATATATTATATTTAAACTCTTTTTTATTATGTGCTAGTTAAGTCTATATTAGATTTTTTGAATAGCTTTCATAAACTCTTAATTAATATCGCTCGCAAATATTCCCTATTTTTTCCCCCATTTCTCATTCCTTAGTGTATAAGAACAAGATACTTTAAAGTACATGCCTGTGCGATGTTGATGCTGTCATAATGATTGTTAGGATGATAGATTTTAATTTAGCATTGAGAACGTTAAAGCAATTTTCTTAAAACTTCAATTTAAAATAAAGCATTTTATAAGAGGCGTTTTGCTGTTAATCATTTCTAAAAGGCATTAATTCTGCTCGTAAGATATACTCTATACTATACACCATCTTCATATAATATACAGTGTAGTATAGAATTTATATATTAATGTATTAAGTATCTTCTTATTCTTTGCTGAGATTTATGAAAGGACAACAATTTATTTACCATCTTATAACCACATCCCATAATTTGGTATATATATTTCATTATTGTATATATTTCATTATTCTTACAGTTTTTATTTGTTATTATGAAATTTCAAATTTTTGCGTATTATGTGAAAAGCTACAAGTACTCGTATAATTATTATCTTATATTAAAAATCTGTTTAATTAACTTATATACTTAATATTCTAATGCAGAATAAATGACAATTAATATAACATCTACTCGTTCGTGGCTAACTAATGACTCAAGGGTTGCTCAATTCATCCATTTATCTACATGTGATGTTAAAGAGAAAACCCGATCACAAAACACGTCAATCAATAATATGTGATACAGACTGAAGAGAGGTTAGATGTCGTATCGATTAGATAGAAAAATATTACCAACAATCTAAGCAACCGATAATTTGTATTTCCTACTGAACCTGACAATTATAAGTAATTCTTTAGAAATAAATAACATTTCATACTATACGTATGGTACAATTTCGTAGTTCTGCCAAATGTATCAATTTTAGTGACGGTTTCCAACATATATACTACATTCTACAATTAGCACAAAAAATAAGTGTAAAAATTAATATGCTATATAGGAGTAGATATCATATAACCTTTTATAAAGTTTCCAGTAATATTACGAAGGAAATATAAATTAAATAGAAATGTATAGTAAATATTCAAATGCGAATGGAAAATGACCAGGTTGTAGGGAAGTCATATATATGAAGCGAAGCTGTAGAGAGATAGAATAATGATGAATTAAATGCTAAAATTTTGGAATTTTTCTTTTATATATTTAATTACATTAATAAAATAGCATGCGAATTAAAGTAAACGGAAAGCTTACAAATGAAATACCAATATCAACTGGAATCCGTCAGGTTGGAAGTTTAAGTCCAAAATTGTTCAATATGGTTATAAAAAAAAATCATACTGGAAATAGTCAGTATATCATTTGATATGCAGACGATGATTTGTTCTCATTGCAGAAAATGAATACGATTTGTAACGTCTATTAATTGCATTTAAACAAGATGTTGATATCTATCATGAAAACAAAATCAATTGTTATAGTCAAAGAACCAATGAGATGCAAACTAGTGGTAGATAACATACCAATTGAGCAAGTCATTATCTTCCGTTAATTGGATACAGAAACAAGCAGCTATTGAGATATTACTGCAGAAGTTCGCTATCAAACCAACCAGGCTGCATCAATATTTGGATGCTTTCGTGACGTCTTTTGGAGAAATAAGGTCATGTAATTAGAAAGTAAAATACGAATTTATAGAACATACGTTAAGACCTATTTCAACATATGCAGTGGAATCCCGCAGTGATATGTGGAAAACTAAACAATTTATGAGGACAACAGAAATGAAGATCTTACGTGTTATCACCGGTCATTCACTCAGATACAGAATCAGAGGTGATAATTTTCGAAAATGAATGTCAAATTCAAGACATAGTAAGATGAACAAGAACCATAAGGCGTTATTGGAGAGATCATGTTGAAAGATTGCCAGATAATAGAAGATCAAATATTGCAATGAAACAACACCCAAGTGGAACATGGTCTATATGAAACCCTCCGAAGAGATGGCGAGAAAGTTGGACATCCGCATCTCAAAACTAAATTGTTAGAAAAAACACAGGTCTCACGAAAGAAGAAGAAGAAGAAAGAGAAGCATTTATTATGAAAGTTATTATGAATATTATAATCCCTCGTTATATTTTTATAAACGAAAGAAACATTTTTGTTTGTAATTTTACTTATACCCCTAATATTCAAGTTTTTTTTTTTGTATTTCGGTAGGTAACTCGCTGAATATATTCTGTCATGTAGAATTAACACAAGAAATTTATTATATGGAAACTTAATACGATCACGAATTGATGGTAAAAACAATAAAAGACTATTTTCAGACAATATAAAATGACATATTCATATAATAATAGGGAAAATCAATAGGGAAATAGGACAGGCATTTTGAGGTTATAATAAATTGAAAATATTAATTAAAAAATTAGGCAAAAGCTGTTGTATAAGAAAATTTGCTGTGAAAGTGATGAGTATGGATTATTTAGTGGGTATCCAATTTAGTTAGTTAATTAATCTAGCGGAAAAAAGAAATGTTAATCAAGAACTGTATCAAAAGTGTGTCACAACCGAATTACAGTAGCGTTTTATGTTAAAATTCTGAAGATTTGGTGATAATATTGACAATCTTAGAGAAACAATGGCTATGAAGGTGTACGATTTGTTTTGAATGTATATTCATTTCTGCGGCTTTCTGATTTTGATTTAGCACCACATAAATAATCTACAGCTATTTTTATTGGTATTTTATAGAAATTATGCTGAGGATTATTTATTATATTCTAGAAAATACCGCAGTAATGAAATTCTTCGAAAAAAAAAGATCAACTCTTGCGGGACTACTTCAGTAGACATTTGAAGGGTTATTACAATAAAAGATGTTATAGAACAAAAATCAACAAAAAAAATTACGCATCTACCCAAGCCAGGAAACTACAATTTATTTTATTTTACCATAAGATATACGTAGTTCAGATATGCAACCGAGTGTCGAATACTAATTTTTATTACAAAAGATATAGCAGTTGGTAGGTTAAAAATAATGCAATAGATGTAAACTATTAGTAGAAAACACAACCAATTGAACAAATTATGAGTTTCTATTTTTTCAGAAACCAATAGTTATCATGATGTTACTGCTGATTTACTTTCGATCAACGAAACCGGTTGAATATCAGAATATCTCCATAATGTTGAGATATAAGTTGATTTTTATAAAATACCAAAATATGAATGTACAAATATATTGTTGCTTAGAATTTTCTGCCATTTGACTCTTAAGTACATTCAAATTACTCATTCAGTATTAGTTACTGAATACATTGCTTACCCACGCAACTTTCATTTATTATTCAATTGAAGGCAACAGCATTATGTTGTTTGGTGATAATGTTAAAGAGAAAAATTCCCATTTTCCGGAATCTTGTCTATATAAGTAGATATAGACTTGAATATATATACACACCATTTCTTACTGTATTAAAAAAAAAGGATATACTGCCAATTAGTTTAGGCCCAGGAAAACATTGGAATTGAGAAAGCAACAGGTATCTGTCAATGTAAGTAATAAATGTAGATCTTAAATTAGTGCGTTTAGCATTGCATTCACCCACAAGTGTCTTATAAAATGTTATTGGTGTTGGTACTACAGATGTGAAAAAATTAATATACAGACTGTCTTATTGCACGCTAACTACTCTAAATCAATTTAAATAATGTAATATAATATATTTAATACACACAAAATCAATAAAATTAATTACCACAACTGTGGAAAGATCGATCTATCCTTTGGCATCTATTTTTGGTATAGAAATGTAATGTTTGGAAATGTTTGCACAATTTGAAATATAGCAAAGAACACGACTAAAAAACAATAGCAATTGAAATGACTTTTAAGCTGTTCATATTACATAATTTTACGCTGCTGGCTTTAGAATAGAATGCTAAAGATTGAAAACAAAGAGGAGAACGTAGAAATGTAGGTAGATCACTGCTCTGATAATGTTCAGGAAATTTCTTCAAATTGATTGATTTGATCAAATTCATTTCATTTACATTTTGAATTCCATTGGCATAATTCATGAAGATATGCAAATATTATCTCAAAATCTTAGGTACCGGTTCCACGGCCTAGGTATACATAAATGACTATATATTTTCGTAACTTTTGGGTACATATACTCATATATAATTGAAATAAGTAATAAGAAGCAGCAAATATAAGGAAAATATAAATAATTTATGTATTATATGGCAATTCTGGTACATACAATGTGCTTTCTGCCAAATTAAATGTATCCACAAAAAGTATGTATATACAAGAATATAGGTAATGTACAATTCATATACGTTACAGGTTTCAAAAAGGATATTATTGTTGAGTGAGTATATTCTATATTTTTTTTCCTTTCCATTTCTATTTTAATTTAATGCAAAAAAAGAAATGATAAAAAAAAAATTGTGTCTTTGAATATTTCCAGTGAGATACCACACCAACATTGTTAGCAACGAGAAAACAAATATACTGAGAAATAGGGATTTTTAAAATTTTGGCGTAAAGAAATTCAATGTCTTCACAACATCAAATACTTGTATATAAAAAAAAAAAAAAAAAAACATTCAAAAAAATCAGTTGTTTACCATAATAAGTTGAATTATATCCAGGTCTTTGGTCTTTTCCTTTAGCTATATGTATATTGACAACACGACGTTATTAATATATGCCCTAATTTATCGACTATTTAAAAACTGTTTCAAATAAATATGACGTCTTCATTCTGATGTACCATCACATAGTGGTATCGTGGTTAATTGTTTGTGTTACGGTAAAATATTTGTGGTCACACGATAAAATTTATTTGATCTCACGGTAATAGTTAAATGGTGTTACGGTAATAATTTAATAAACAAAAAAAAAACTATTAAAATAATGCACTTATTTTGCTTCAGTGTAAAGAGCACATTTTTTCTATCCTCAAGCGAAACAAGTGTTAAACAAGAATTTCTAAATATCACATAATGTTCCTGCTCGCCTAATACTTAATTTTAACAACTGCTTCATGTAGTAGTCTCACATTAAAAACCATTAAAAACTATTAAAATGATACACTTATTATGCTTTAGGGTAAAGAGAACATTTTTTGTATCCTCAAGCGAAAAAAGTGATAAACAAGAATTTCTAAATATCACCTAATGTTCCTGCTCCCCTAATACTTAATCTTAACAACTGCTTCATGTAGTAGTCTCACATTAATACTTAGTAGCCTTTCATTGAAGTAATTTTGTAGTCTATCGATAATAACTATGTTGGTAAAATTTTTGTGATCTCAGGATAAACTTCCATTTTTAAATAAAACGGTTTCTATGCATAGACTAAAGTCAAATAATAAAATAGTTTAATAATTATGCAATGCTGAAACTAGAGTCACTAATGAGGTATTGCTCAATGGTTATGCTAAAGTATTAAATCCGAAATTAGTGAAGTCGGTGATACAAATCCAGATAAATTAGCTACAGCTCACAGGTTTAGAGACGATAATGGTAAGATACGGTTATTCGTACTGCATACTCGTACAATGATAAGCCTATATAAGATTTAAATATATGTACAAACAGCCATATAAAATCAGATAAATTATTAAAAACATATGAAATTATAATATGCTAAAATTTTCAAAATATTTATCAACATAATTCTGCATGAAAGTATCCAATTTTGTCCATTGGAAATAAGGGTGGTTTATGAAAGAAAAATTTCAACAGGATTCGAAAAATATTAAAATTTTCATCAAGTAAAATATGATTTTTATATAAATTAAGCATACATTTCCGATATAAATATTCCAATATTTGATTCTCAAAGGATTTGCAAAAAAAAAAAAGGGTGATTGTCCTGATATCCATAATAATTTATTTAATTATAATTAATAAGGAGTTTAATGAAAAAAAAAAACAATTACATCAAACTGCTATAGAAAACAACCAATTATATTTTCAATAATTTAATGCATCTTGAATTCAAACATCATCTTAACTTTTATGTCTTTAGGGAGCATTGGTTGGTGTTACGACTGCTGTATCTTAGTATGTAAAAAGTGTGGTTAAATATACATGTATTTCCTTTATTCGCTTTCAATTTGAGATGTATTTTAACTACTTTTGTACCTTATTTACTATATGACAAAATTTTAATATATATTCTTGCTTATTGTAAAATATCATGATTATCTTGATGGCTTTCCAAAAATTCCATACTTCTGGATTCATCCAGTGTTATAATATTTCTAGAGCACATAGATTTAATGTTCAACAATATGTTAACGTGTGTATAATTGACGGGCAAGTATAACGATAAGTTTGACAACTGTGTTGCTATCCGTAAACAAGCGTATGTTTGATCGTCAACAAATGGTATCAGCACGAGTAAGAACGTTAACCAGAATCAAAAGATGTGCAAAAGGTGTTAAATATTGGACATACAAATAGTATGGTTAAAACGGCTGAATATTTCAATAGTAATTGACATTGTCTTTTAAAGTTCGTTTGACACAACAATTTTTACAAAAATTGTGGAAATTTTGATGGTAGCGCTTTGTCGTGAATATCGTGCAGCGTATTGTCGCATTGTGGCTTTTTAAAATCTACCACGTGCAACGTTGTGGTTTTTAGAAAACGATACGATCCAGTGTGTCGTTTCGTTATGATTATTGAAACACGCCACAGGCGTACATAATGCTTTCAATTATTCTAAAATTCTGTCTCAACCACTTTAATTATTTTCTAAATCTCATCATAGAAGTGTTCAGTATACTAACTCGTTACTTATTATGTTCATACAACTTTTTACAATGAAAATTTTATCTTACGTTATTTAATAATATGAGTTCATTGAAATGTTCATGATTTGGATGGTGACCCTAGAACTAACTGAAAAGCAGTATCCAATGATAACATTAATTTCTATTATAAGTGAAGTATCATTATATGCACATGAGTGTATACTATTAGGAAGAGTGATAACAATAATTATATGGAACGAAACATTTTCATAATATTAACTTCTTCTCTAACATATGAATTTGGCTCTACATATTATAATGCATTTTCCTTTGTTGCATAATAATAATAAAAATTCCACCTCATTAACCAAATTTCTATTAAGAGCTACACCAAGAGTTTTTCTTCATAATTACTGTTGGCAAAATTCACATATTATGTATATAATCTTACCATATATTATGACATAATACAAGGGTTTAACCACAATACCCTGACTCTTTATTAAAATATCAAGGTACACGTATCATTATTTCATCACGAAACTTAGTGTAATTTCTTTATACATGAATATATAACATGTTATGGTTCTGCAAGAGATAGTACTCGTATGCATATCATATGACACCAACTTAGTGGATGGATAGAATGTTTTTGTTTATAAGACTACATAGTTTGTTTAATGATGAGAAAAATATATAGTGAAATCTTACATGTATACATGAGTACGTGGTTCCCAATAATAAAACTTTTATATTAGATATAAACTCGTATATTATACATGTTGGTCATAGGTGTTACAATTATATGTAAATGAAAATGAGAATAGTTTAAGTCAATTTTGATCTTATTCCCAATGATAGATCTCTGGCTAATAACCTTCACTTCTCTTCATCCCCTAATACTGGAACTATATTCGTTAATGACTATCTACATTCCTTTGGGTATTCCAGTGATGTACGTATTTCGGAATATCATCAACTGGTCACCTCAATATATTGCGTTCGTAATATTATTCATCACATACAGGCCTTCTTGTGTCCACAAATTCTCATTCGATATTATATGTGTCAAAAAAAAATTTGAGTATTCATCTGGGATACCAATTGATAAAAATTGGAATTTGTGACAGGATGTTCTTTGTCACCTTACAAGTTTCACAGTCATTCAATAGTAACAGATAAACATAGTTGATTATAAAACACGAAACTTTAAATACTTTAAATTTCGCAACGGCTAGTAGACAACTTTATACATATAAAACATTTGCTGAATCATCTTCATGGATATCCTTACATCAAAACAACTGTCAAAAAATTACACGAATATTTGAAAACCTGTTGTTTGACATTGTTTTCAAACAAAATTAATAAAACGATTTCTGATCAGTATCATTAATTCACTTCACATTTTACCACTGGTGACTTTATTTTTGGTCAACAGGTCTTCTACTAATCTGGAGATTTCCAGTAGGGATGTACCAACATATAAGGCATTTCTCAGCAAATAAGATAAAAATCACTATCAATAAACATAGCAGCTTCAAGAAGGCACCGCAAGATATATACTCAAGTTAAAAATATTGAATTTGTATACACAGCTGTTTAGTTTAATGGAATTGGATGTTAATTTCTAATTGGTCAATTTAATTATTGGTAGGCTCAATATATATCTGAAGTCGACCTATTTTCTTGGTTGAAAATATAAAGTGGTCAGTCAAATTTCATCAGAAACTACAAAGAAAGTGTATAGTTTTTTAGCAGAAGAATTCCTTTGAAATAACTCATAGTGAGTGTATGTCAAATGTTATGAAAATACTAGCATGCAGTACAATTTCCAATTTGCAATTGCAATACCGAAATGACAGAAACTTAGTTCAATGGCGAATACCAAAAATAAAAAGTTCATCCAATTAATAATGCATATGCATATTGTTTACGAAATGATGAATCGATCCCAAACTATGACTCTTTGAAGGTGCCTTCTCAGTATTAATACCTTAATCACATTGGATAATACATGCACCATCGTTTTCAATAATTCAATTGATATTAGCTCTACTAAGACATTTATGATAATAATATTAGAAACCAGAAAGTTGACTGTTATTAAAATTATCGACATAAACTGCAGATTTGCAATGCGAAATGCAAATTTACACCGTCATGTAACTAATTCATTGTGATCATCAATAGCTTGTAGTGGCAGGCAACTCTAATTCAATTCCACTATAAATAATATATAGTTTATCAACTTTCATTTGATTCTGATATAATTAATGGTATCATTGACACCCATTAACACATAAAGTTTTACAAACCGATTTTAACGATTCTAAGTAACAAATGTAATCAGAAAAACTTCGTTACATGACCGATTTCTGATACACGATCAAAGAATTATTGACTGACGAATTGACCGCTACTTAACTCTCAGCATCGTTTATTAAAAAATGTACAATTATTTCTGCAAACTTTCTACTCACAAGACAATAAATGAAGTTTCTATTAATTATGATCTAATATGAATTTACAAATTTAGGAAAATATACAACCGTATATTAGTTGAATTATATTGAGAATTGGTATCAATATATAGAATATAATTATCAGAATGTATCTGTGTAGGGTTGAAATTCAAAACTTGGTGTAAATAGGTACTAAAACCACCGCTACAGCTTAAATATTTCAAAATTTAAAGCGAGAGTTCATTTGAACTGAACCTGAACAAAACTGGAATTAACTAAAGAACTAGTCTCGATGTGCATTATTCTTTCAATAATTTTGGAACAAATACCCTAAATCTACGAAAATATATACATAATTAGTTCGACTTAATCTTGACATAAACCTGGAAATTAGTGAAATAATGTCGATAAAAACTATTTTTCCATTGATATTGCATTAAATAGCCACAATCTTTCAAAATATATCATTAGTTCATTTCCACTAATTCTGGTCACAAACCAGAAATTAATTAGAGAACAAGTATCGGTGGATACCATTTTTTCATTGTTTTGTATTAACTGACTTCAGTTTTCCAAAATATATTATTCGTTATTTCCCTCTTATCCTGGACACATATCTGAAAAAATCTAGAGAACGTATCGATGAACACTATTTTTGTTCATTGTTTTGAGATGGAATGGTCTCAGTTCTTTAAAATATATTCTTATTCTTTTACCGCTTAGTCACACAAATTGAGATCATTTAGAGAACTATAGTGTCGATGGACACAAATTTTTTATTGATTTTCAATTCAAATAACCACAATTAATATATATAATTATTTCCTTTCCACTAAGCCTGGGCGCAAATCTGGGATTAACTTGAGAACTAGTCTCGATGGACACTATGTTTTCATTGTTTTTCGATCAAATGAGCTCAGATTGTCAAATTTAATTATTATTTGCAATTCAATTAACCTGGACATAAATCTGTCTTAAGTCTGAGTACAACTGATTTACTAGAGATCTAGTATCGATGGAAATATTTTTATTTATTTTTTTTGTAAAACGGTCCAAATCTCACAAAACGCATAATTAGTTCCTTTTCACTTATCCTGATGGACACTATATTTCCATTGTCATGTATTCCACCGCTATACAATTTGACCTTTTTATTAAATTGCGCTCTAGTTCATAGCTTTCAGCACTGTTTATAAATTTAATGGATTTACACGAAATTTCTAAATATTTTCTCCTCAGAGTCGAACACTCTATTCATATCAGCCTATTTTCGTTAAATAGACTTTGATATCCTGATAAAAGTAAATAAATCTAGGAAAATGTATATTCTTTCCTAACATAAAAAATATTCACTAAATTGTTGACCTACGACAACATAATTACAATGAATAAATTTTACGTAATTGTGAGAATTTGCATCAGAAAGAACATTATCTTCACCGTGTATTAGTGTTGTGGTTTTTTTTTTTGGATCACATCAAGATTTCGTGTTAGTGACAATAAAATGCATGTTTGTCATTCACAGATATTTGTTCCATAGGTCCGTAATTTACAACAATTATAAGATTATATGCCCTACTTATGACAACAGAACTTTCTATTTTAGCTGATTTTAATTTGATTGCGGTTAATTAAAACCCTGTTAATTCATAAACTCATCTGCGAATGGTTGATTCTAATTCAATTTAAGACAGTACTAGTCATGGTTACATTAGTTCACAATTTGGAGAATTTACCATGTTACCAGTGCGTGTCAATTGGTATGATAGAAGACTAAATTGAACTGTTGTCTATATTATATTGTATCTTGAGATATTTCGGTGTGAAAATATCTCTGGATTGGATAGTTCAGCTGAAATACATTTTATTTTATATAATGTATCTAGCATTAGAGTATATGGTTTTTACCACCTGTATGCAACACATACACTTGATGAACCCCGGACATATAGCCGCGAAAACAGAATATTCAGTGAAACGTAGAAAAGTCTCATTCCACAGTGAACTTAATCTCATAATTTGTTGATGGTAATAATTACGTAAACGGTTATGTAAACACGTATTTAGTAAAGTTCGAAGACTTAATTATAATATGACACATGATTGTTAAATTTTGTCAATTTTAAAATAATAAATTTTAATTTTATTTATAAATTCATTATAACCGTGAGAAAACATAAGAATTACAGCTAAACAATGAGTAATTTTTAAGAAAGAATTTATACACAAGCCAGGCAGGCAGACATTCATTGTATTAAAATTTCATAGGGTAACTTCTTAATATAATGCTTATAATAATGCCCTTACTAATGAAATATGAACATAAAAGATGAATATTTTAAGAATAATACTTGTATGCGGGGGTTCTGTATCCAGGACTTTGTATGTTATTTAAAATACTCTAATATTTTTGCAAGATTTAAAAATTATTGTTTCGAAACATCAACGTACACACACCCACCTACATTTTATTCATTTTCGAAACCTAATTTAATATGAGAATATAATATTTTGGGGATGATTTCAATAGAAAGAAAATTAAATCTAATTGTATATACGATATAATTTTCCTTTTATGTATAAATATATAGTCACATGTATATATAGTCCTTATAGAGGCCCATATATTCGTTACTTCAATTTCTTAAATTATGATCTGTTCCTATTTGAAGCGTAATATAAAAGTGGCAAATCTTTTTCTGGCAGCATAAAAACGTTAAGAAAAGCTTTATATTTATAACATGTTGTACAAATAAGTTGTGACAAATTTGTGCTTAAATATTCATGGTAGGCAGCAACATTGAGCAAAAGGTATGTGAAAAATAGGAATGGAAAAAAATATTCATCGTTAGCATTATTCATAAAAAAAGGAGTAAAAAAAAGAAAAATGAACAAAATTAAGGGTAAATATAATACGAAATTCTGTTGTCAATTTCCAGAAATTCAGAGATATTCATGCATATGATTTTTGTTTCAGATATGACGGTTAAGAAGGTGCTCTATTATTTTTGGAAATCAGACACTCTAAATCATAAATTTAAGTCATGCTGAAACAATTCAAATATGTATTGTTTCCAAGTGGAAAGATAAATTGAAAACCAATTGAGAAGGTATATTGTGCTAGAAATCAGTAGCTTTCATTATATTTGCTTATTGTTAAATTGATATTGGACAGATAATCGTGTCTATACCTATAAAGAACCAAGGAAATCTACATAAAACCTCATGTATTTGACCAAAATATTCTTAATATGCATCTAACGCATCTATTGACGAAACAAACAAAAAAACCTGAATTTGTGTCATGATGACATTCGTCACTTTTTAAGTCTCGCAGCCACATAACAGTCAGATAAACAATATGATTTCCACCATAAATCCGTTCCCTTTCTATCATAATTGGTTGATAGCAACAAATATGAAACTTAAGAAAAATCTAAGGAAAACTAATTTGGCAACGTTTCTTGAAGAACTGAATAAATTGCGTAATATTTTTCCAAATGAAATAAAATAAGGCTCATAATCTCTATATACTTTCTATTATTAATAACGACAAGCGGAATACGGTTTATATATAGAAATATATACATATATATATATATATATATATATACATATATATATACACATTAACATATACCCTCATCCCTTATCTACAGGTACATTTAAATTTAAGCGTAAAAAAATTTGCATATACAAATTCCATGTGAATTATAACATTTGATATAATTTCATCCAAATGACAAATTCGATTACAATTAAGTATCCAATTTAATCGTATATAAATAACGTATTAGAAATATAAGGGTGCTGAAAATTATTTAAGTATATGCATACCAGGTAGTTAAGTGTCCTTGCCTTTTGGTTGCCCACGGCACCTGATACATACACAAAATCATGCATAAAAGAATTTAGTATCAACACCCTGTTGAATTTTAAACAATTCAATTTTAAAATCCCTAAATTGATCGATTGTTGCACTATACATAAAATTGTATGGAGTGTGGCCACTATTAATGATGGGTTTTCGAATATTAATGAAGGTGATCGCTCCATTTATTCTCTCGACTAATCCAGGCATTGACAATGCTATTTGTTCATATATTCATTTAGAATTCTACTAATGTATTGTAGTTATACAAAACACAAATCTTATTCCTTGGCACTCAAATGGGATTCACGACATATTATTAAATTGATGTAAAAAGGCAGATGGCATACTACTAAAAAATGGTCTGTCTTATCTATTAACTTAATCACACATATATATGTGTCTTCCATATGCTCATAATACTTTGCCGACAAACATCAATATTTTAATCTCTATATGTCAACATAAATCATGAACTCGAATTTGTAATTGGTTCGAGTTCTGGTCACTCAAAATCAATAATACAAAATCTGAGGTTATATATAGCATATGTGGACATCAATAGTAGTAGTAACAATTCTGGCTAGTTATAATAATTTAATTGGAAGTTTTAAAAATTTATAGAATATAAAAATTAGAAATCATGCTGACTAGAATAACAATAATTTTGTATATAGGCATAAGCAATCAAGAATCGTATGAACGCTTAAATTACGATTGATCGAGGCTAAAAAAATGTGGCTAATGTCGTGTATGTCAACTGGTTGAAAAAAAACAAATTTAGACAGAACGTGAGTGTGATAATTGAGTTAGTCTAGTATTTGGTGGAAAAACCCGAATATCGGCCATGATATTGGCGATCTCAGCATAGCAATAACCATGAAAGTGTCAATAAAATAAAGTTAACGTATTCACATTGCGCCAGTGTCGAAGTGAATCAATTTGTTCAGTGATTTGAATATCACCTATATCACGAAAAGCTCGCCTTTGAATTCTGTCGAGGATTTGAATTTACATTTTGTTATTATTATACATGCATATTAGAAAATTAACATCGTAATGTCGCCTTTTATAGTATAAAGTAAATAAAAAAATTGGTGAATTTTATAATAGTTCACATTATCGTAAAAAGTATTATAGTAATTCTGTTGGTTTATCCATTTTAATCCATATCTAATGCAAAAATATGGGCAATCAGTACAATAACAGTTATAAAATCGCGAATGATAAAGTCTTTATCCATCGTTTAGAACCATAAATTGCCATAAAAACCTTTGATAATTTTAATTAATTTCGACCTCTTTATAGTTATGCTGTCTTTTTTCACAGTTTAAAGGTTTACATTTGATTAGCTTATAACTGAGCTCTTGCATACTTCCATTCCTCAAGAATGGCAGCCTATTCATAAACGCTTTTAGTGTTCTAGTATTTATGTCAACTGTAATTCATCTAATCTTTCATCTAGTATTTGATGTGTTGTCCCAATGCTTATGTACCTAGTGTGACTATTACTATTATTTAAAATAAAACAATTATTAAAAATTTGCATATATGAAAAGTGCTCGTATAATAGTGCAACTAAATATGGTAATTTTAAATCGATACAGGGTACCTTCTGCAATTCTACGTAAAAATAAATAAATGGTTTTTCATTAAATACTCGTAGTACAATGTAATTTAACTTGTGTCGTACTTTTTAGTTAATAAATGAAATTGTTTAATTTTATTTGATTTTTTATTACAGTCTCATAAATATTTAAATGCATGCAAATGCTCCATATATACTTGTAAAGTGCAAGTAAATAAAAAAAAAATTGTAATTGCATTTGAATTTAATTGTCGAACATATTTCCAAGTGTTTTAATTAAACATTGCCTATTTTTTTTAAATATTTAGTTTGTAAATTATGTAAGCAGATTTTTTTTTTAATATTTAATAACAAATATAATAAATAAACCTAATAATAAATGTATGCATTGAATGCATTTCAACTTGTACTAATAAATGACATTTTTAATAGCATGGAATGGAAGGGTCAGTTAAAATGTGGATGTCTCAACTCATCATTCTTTTTCAACGTATGTTAAACAATAGTAATACGATTGATCCTCAGAATCTGGCACACATATGGTTAAATTGGTCAATTTTGTAAAAGTTACGTTTTATACATTGGAGTCTGGAGACTGGTTAGTTGTCCTCAAATAAGACACAGCACATAGCAAAATACGATCGATTATTTTAAAGAGCTTCTAAAGAGACCGCGAAGTTCAATATGCTTCGCTATTCAAATAAATCCATATTACAACAATTCATAGGTACATTCGTTAAATTGCCAAAAAAAGGTAACTTGAATATGTTTGAGAACTATTATAAACAGAGCTATGAAATACCGTCGAAATCGATAAACTTAATGAGTGATTCAAATTATTTTGACTTTAATTGATTATATTTTTTTATCGTACAATCAGGTTTTAAACAGGCAATACATATTATGACCACTAATTGGGTGGAAAGTCCTGAACGTTTTGTACAGGTGCAAGATTCCACAAACAGAAGGTTCGGCAAATGTTTGAAATGCTGAACATAGTCTGGTAATCGTTATAAATTTCAAAAAATTTATTGTGTATTTATAAAAAAAAATGTTTACTGATACTATTGTATATCTGCATAAGATGACAAATAACAGCGTATCGAATACTTTAAATCATCTGACCATACACTGTGACGTTTAGCCGCTGGTGACAAATACGTACTTGACTGCAATCACCTGGTCAATGGAAGACCAACTCGTACAACAGATGATGATGATATATGTACTACAACAATAATTGCATATTTCATTATTTTCCGAACCTACATCATAAACAAATTACAATCAAGTTCATAAGCATGAACTGAAGTTTGCATGTATTATGATCTTTCTAAATATTATATCAGTTACCCTAAGTTGGTGTGAACATTGTCCTAATCACGGAAGTTGAATTAAATTAGAAGTTTCCTCGGACTTATTTAAAGTCAAACATTTGCTAATGTTGATTATTCAATGGAAATCAAGTGCTTTAATGCCGACGTATCGTTTTCAAAACAAATATGAAGTGATATCGTGATAGACCATTTGCACATAAGGTGTTATTGCACTGTATTTTAGTGCAACTATACAAGTTCTATCTAAATTCCTAAAAAAAAAGTTTAAATAGACGATTTAATATTATTAAAAAAATTTATACATTTTCAAGAACAAAATTATTCATTTTTAATTTAATTTTTATTTAAAGAAAAAAAAATCGGTAAAATGTTCGCAAAGAAACTTTTTAATGAATAATTCTTTGTCTCATTATTTGTAGTAGCAGTGCTACATTATCGCTATCGGCAAATTAAAATTCAGAATCTATCCCATTTGAAAGTACATTAATTTTGTGGGTAAAATAAAAGAACTTTTCCTTTTAATTTATTTTCAGTTTTGCATAAAGTATTTTCTGGTCTAGCGATTTTCCGATTAGGAAACTAAATTAAATATACATGTAATTATTTATTTAATATGGAATGATGATGAATAATATTTAATTTACTTTTGCTGTTATTATTACCAGCATCATCATCATCATCATCATCATCGTCATTATTCAATAGGTCAGAATATAAATTGACGTCTTCTTCTTCTTCTCCTTCTTCCTTGCCTTTTTCCTTATTCAGGGTCGGCCCTCATACTTCTCAATCTATTTCTCCACAAGTTTCTGTCTTGTGTATCATCACTTTCTGCATTCAATCTGTTCAGGTCATTTTGAACAACTGATAACCAAGTAGCTTGTGGGCGACCGCGTTTCCT
>JANSTX010005337.1:0-20752 GCA_027564355.1 Penthetria funebris | reverse complement strand
ACGAGATCTCTAGGTACTCTATCAAATGCCTTTTCAAGATCTATAAATGTCATATGGAGGTCTTTTTTATTATCTCTAAATTTTTCAATCACTATACGAAGTGTTTGTACAACATCAGTTGTTGATTTGTCATTCACGAATCCGAACTGGTTTTCTGAGATATTGATTAAATCACGGAGTCTTGTGTACAAAATTCTTTCCCATATTTTTAAGGTTTGTGAAGTAAGTTTGATTCCTCTGTTGTGAGAGCAACTGTTTATATCTTCCTTATTTTATAAAATGGTAAAAGATATCTTCGTCTCCATGAATTTTCTTTAATCATTGACCGCAAGCAAAAATAACACTAACGAACCTATTTCCATTAGGATTGTCGTTGCAACAGTCAATTTATGCGTTGTATTTCACATTGCGTTCTAATTTCACCAACTTACCGGAGTTAAAATGTTTATACAACTGGTTAGACAATATCTGATACTATGTGCCTAAGTGTTTAACTTCATCATACCATTGCATATTTTAATAATATCTCCAATCATTCAACAAAACTCTATTGAGTCACAAATATAGATCACCAATCATGTTCATTAATTTATACGGTATTGCATAACTTTCTAATATTGTGCACGTCATACCACAATAGGTCTGCATAGAGTCAACAAATAACATATACATGGAGTGACCGACTAACATATGAAGGTTACTGAACCTATATTAACCTTCTCACCGTAACATCGGAAATATGATGATAGTATATTCTACTGAATTATTCAAATCTTTAACAAAGCAACTAAATGTTTTAGTATATATTAGAAACTATAGTGCAGTTTTTCGATTGACTTTTTATATTAAATGTATGTATAATATATTGGAAACAAAATATTAACATTTTTATGCCAATATTTGTGTGCCTTTGATGCGTGAATGGTAAGATAATGATGATGATGATGATAAACGAACAAAAATACCTTTAACATGACAGATGCTTTTAGCACCGGCTGCCTTACCATCTTTTAGATGTTGTAATGTGGATGTTATTTCATCATGAATTGTACCATAATCCCTGAGTCGTCTTGTAGCCGATCTTTGGCCAACTAGCAATTGATCAACTATTTTCTTATTTTTGAACAACTAAATTATATACTTTCAAACGTTCCAACTCAATTACAATGACCAAATGGAGTACATTAAAAAAACCTCAATTATTCTTTAATTACACAGTACCTGCACGAAAAAAATTTTCAATAAAGTCAATTAGGTATCAATTAAATTTTTTTAGAATTAATATAGCCTTATTTAAAGGGATGTCCATTCATATAATTAACTTGTGTTGAATAAGTGTTTAGTGTTTATAGAATTGATGTATAGGTGTTATACAATTTATAGTACACCTTTGGGACTGACAATTCATACAACACAAGAACATTATATACCTATGTGATTATATTTATGTACGAAGTTAATTCATTATGTGCATACAACGCTGAATTGTAATGTTATACATGCAGTGGAGGTACTTAGACAATGTGAGGACATACAATTATCTAGACAATTTCCTACAATATATACCTACAGTATATATCCTACATTATGACTATATGAAATGATATCGTACTGATATTGTCTGTAATTAGTAAACGTGGGGGATTGAAATGGAAAATCTGTTTTCAGATGTTGTATGTAGATGAGTGTGACCATTTAATTGCCTCTCAACGGGTGACAGAAATTTTGCAGTTACAGGCGTACATATATAGAAAACATCCTAATACATATAATAATAATATACAATACTGTAATTTCGATTATTTATATAAGACAATATTATGAGCGTGATATTTTGAAGGATACTATAGATTTCCTTGTCAAACTATGCGGTTACCAACATACCCCATTCTAATACGTAAGGTAATATGTACATAAATAAAGTCATTTCATTTCAGATGACAACAACAAACTTGTTTGTAATATTAAAGTTGAAAGTTTGGTTGAAATTATTAAAACGATTTTCATATACAGCATAGTTTATTAGTACTGTTACAAGTGTCAGTACGGCACTGTTTTATATTAAGAAAATTTAGTACTCATTCAACTATAAAAATGTATAACGTGCTTGAATAAACTGGGAGCTTCGAGAAAGTTCAAGGGGTAAACAAAAAGCTGATATAAATACGGGCATTATGAGCAAGAAAAGTCAGTTGAAAATAAAGCTTAATAAAATATATATCGAGATGTTCAAAGTAAATTAAGTGATAGTGAAGTATAAGTTAATAGAAAATAAAAACATTTTGTATAGTAAAATTATATTGTATTTTCCAATAGAATTAAGATAAAATAAAGTTTTTGTTACAGTGTAAGTGAATATTTTATTATTCTACGAATATAGCCTTTACGATAACCGATCGGCCAAGGATATTTATCAGAGAATCAACGTTGTATATAACAAATAGGAACCTCTCAAAACACACTTTTATAACAGTACTAATGCACAACAAAATCACTAGAATTTAAGTCGATCATTTTGGTCAAGATAAGTTGAAAATTTTCTGAGACGAACATAATATATTCAACTCTAGAAAGCCAAAAATTATAATGTTCGTATCTCTCAACAATTATCATCCATTATCTTATATTAATGATTTGACGATAATATTTCAAGCGTAAAGTATATACCACATATACATTAAGTGGGATCACACTTTAATATTCAGTGACTGTCATGAACTATATTTTTGATATAAATTCAATCTTCATTTGGATACATTATTTTACAAGTTATATATCCATGAAGCAAACCTGAGAAAGAAAAAGATGCTAAAGTAGCGGATTATTGTTTAATATATTTCCAATAGCACTCTTCATAATCATCATCATCTCGACCTTTACTCCACGTGGGAGCATAGGGAGTCAACGAATAACCGCCATTTCTCACGATCTCTGGCCTGCCCCTTCACTTCTCTGCATCCCTTTCCACGGGTACCAGCCTTGTGTTTGGACGACAAGGTCTTTAACCTGGAAATTCCATTCGAGTGCGTATTTTGCAAATATCATCGATCGTCGCCTCAGTGTATGGTCGATTTAATTCCGCTTTTTTCGACTGTCAATTTTGTTTATCGCCTTCAGATTTGACGGTGTCCCCAAATTCCTATTTGATATTGTATTTGGCCAGAAAATTTTTGGTACGCATCTGAGGCACCTATTGACGAAAAATTGAATTTGTGACACGATGTTATTTGTCACCTTCTAAGTATCGCCGCCATAAAATAGTACCGTTAAACAATAATTGTTTTAAAAATACGCAACTTTAGATTTTTTGAAATTTTCGACACCCGTTAAAGACTCCATTCTGCATACCAAACATTTGTCGAGTTTTTTATATATTTGTCGAGTTGTATTCCACAAGTCGTTCCAATTTTACTAGTCCAAGATGAGTAGAACCAATAATGGCGACAATATACATCTCTGTTTTACACCCGAATGTACATAAAAAAAATATTACCAAGCCTTCCACGATTCACAACTTTTCATTGTGAATCACAATACAGACCGTAGATCATATTCATCAGTTAAAAATTATTCCATAACTTTCTAGAAATATCCATATCATACCACCATCAATACTATCGAATGTATGTTTGTAACATATACAACGGTGATTGCCATTCAACCGACTGCTCAATAAAAATTCGTTATGCCTGCTCGAATACCCGATTGCAAAACTGAACCTGTTGTACACGATAATAGCAATAATTTAGTTTATCGTGTTCATATGTGATAACACGCTCAACAATAATCCGTAACGTATTAAAATTGGTCTGTACAAGAACTACCGGGTCTGAAACCTGCTTGCTCGAATTCCCGATTGTAAAACTGAACTGAACCTGTTGTGCACGATAATAGCTATAATTTTGTTTATCGTGTTCAGCTAGGTGATACCATGTCAGTTCTCGCACATACTTATGTTATCGACAACTTAATTATCAATCTTTCTTGCATAAGGTTGGATATAATCATATAACCACACTTCACTAATACATTCAATACTGATAAATTACATCAAAGTCAATTTTCAGCATTACTGGTGATATGTTATCAGCACCGGTCGCCGTGTTTTAATGCGGATATAATGTCACCACGATTTTCGATCAAGCGGACTCTGAACAACCTGAAATTCGTGCCTATTCAAAAGCTCACGTTTTATTTGTGCCCGAGGTGCTACACCTATTCCGCCGTGCACTTTTACCAACCTCTTTGTACAGCGAACCGTTTTATTCTTTATTATGCAACGTTTGTACATCTCGCAGTTCTAGGTTGAGTCCTCGTACGCCTGCTTTGAGTTTCAATTTTATCTTTCCAATGTTCAAGTAGTGGCGACTAAAAATACCAGCGCTTTTATAGCTACGAACGTGTAACAGCAAATTTCTCCATCTTCTACTAATGTTATGTGATATATTTGATTTCTGGTACGCTGTCCGGTGGAATTCAAGTTTCTTTGTGAGTTCTTTTTTGAGCAAATATATTACAACCAATCACAAGTGTATGATTACTGCACACTTCCGTAAAAAAGTTTCCCATTATTGTTCATATCACCTACTCCATATGTACCCACAACAGACTATTACTCAATGTCAAACTTTGCAATACACACAGCAATAAACCAACTTCACTACTATGATCCATGTGACTCGATTTTCTGCAAAACAAAAGGGTTTTACCAGAAGATATAGTTCTTTCTCGAATCTTGATAAAAAATATCAAATTTGAATCTTGTCAATTCTGGACCACCTGTTGCCATTTTCATGGGTTCAAGTATCTAACGTTCCAGGTTTCAAATTGTGTCTGTTTACGTTTAAGCCAAAATTCGTCATTGTATTCCCATTCGTTTCGATACCATCTCATTCAATTAACTATTTTAGCAGTGTGAGATGCGAACCCACAACTACTCTTCATATTATCGACAACATGAACTTGTTTCTCGAAATGCAGTAACATATCGATAACTGCTTGTTTCTTCACCAAAGTAGCGGAAGCTCATAAAATGCAGTATATTGCAACTTATTGATTCTTTGGATATAACAATTGATTCTGTTTTCATGGTAGATATCATAATTTTTACGGTTTCAGCATCTTGTTTAAATGTAAATAATAGTTGTTGCAAATTGTTCTCATTTTCTGAGAACAGCATCGACCGATCGTCTGATCAGTTGATTTACCATTCTATAACCAATGGCAGAAGATTTAATATTCAGAAAGATTTCGTTTAAAACCACATTGAACAATGTTGGGCTCAAACTATCACCCTGACGGATTTCAGTTCATATTGGTATTTCATTTGTAGACTTTCCGTTTACTTTAATTCGCGTTGTATTGTTAACATTTACAGCAGTTAATTATGTTTTGTTGGATGACAGATTCATCCAAAATGTTTATAACATCGTCAAGTTTGAAGATCGACGAAGCACATGAAAATCGGTGAGTTGTATTCAATGGACTTCTACACAAATTGTCGTAATATGAATATCGAAACAATAGTTGATCTGTTCTTTCTGAAGCCATTCTATACATCGCAAATTTCAGTTTTTGACGTGATTTCATCCCCAATAATTTTAGTGGGGAGTTTTTGAACAGCACTTATTAAAGTGTTACCAAGATAGTTTCTCGGATCAATGCCCTTCTTAAATATAGATATTGTTGCACAAGTGTTCTCCAACCTTTGGGTATTTCTTTACGTTCAATTAATTTATTAAATAATTTAACAATCTCAGCAATTAGGTTGCCGTCACCATACTCGTTTGAGATATCATCAGTATCTTTCTAATTTGCGTTATTTGGGCATTAATTCTGTTTCAATTGAGTTTTTATACTCTGTATTTTACTGAAGTTTTCAGGCTTCTGTATTTTAGGTACGTCTGCCGTTTTTTTCCATTGTCAAAACCTTCACTTTTTCTGTAAACCATAATTTAATGTTGTGTTTTGCATGGATATTAACTTGTCATCTTCCAATCGCTTCATATGTTGCGTTATTAGTATCTTCTTACAACTTGCACCATGCTTCTTCGTTCGTTATCTTCATCGTTGATGGAATTGTTCAAGATTTTAAATTGTAATCTGTTTTCATATAACTGACTTTATAATAGATTTAATATTTGTTTTTTGAATATATTCTGTTTGTTATAATATATATTAGGGGTGGCCAAGCTCCTTGATAGTCCGATCCATTTATCAAAATTTCGGTCGTTTACGGACGATTACGCCACTGTTTATGTTCGTTCTCGAAGTTTTCGATTTCATATCATCCTTAACTTGAACGGAAATGGGATTTGTTACAACGTTGCATTTAGTCTTTCATATTTATTGTCAGTAATTTAAAAGACATTTTGAAACATATACGGATCGATAATAATAATCTAAAATATAATAGCACAAAAATGATCGGATACATTTTTCGAGAGCCACAAATAACCCTTCAAAGAACTGCATGTGGCTCGCGAGTCACAGGTTGGCCCCTCTTGATATATATAATAGCTGACGAATGTGCCCGTTGGTCCTAATTCTTGCCACTCATTATGAGAAGTCATTGTATCTATTTATGCCTTTTCATTTCTTTCTCGTTTCAAATAAAGCACAAAAATCAATCTTAAGATTTTTTATTTCCATTAACAATATTTGATCTTTTTTGCTAAACGATGTTATTTCACAGCAAGTAAATCGCAATATATTCTATTTCCATTTTCGTTTTGTCAGGGTTTCTTGTCGAGTCGTCGTCGTTGTGTAAATCCTATCGTTATCCGAGGCTAAATTCCAATTCCTAGTACTTTTTACTCCGACTTTATGTCATTTGAAGCCATTTCATACTTCTTGCTGTCGTGAACTAATGTGAGCTATTGTTTCCAACTGTCACCTCGTGGGTGTACAGTAAGCACTTAATCGTGAATTCTACTTATCAGAACGGTTTGATTATAAGATCGTCATATTGTTTTCACATTCCATCCTGCCTCGTAATAAGTAATACGTTAACATACGTTAATCAATATTTTGGAATTTAATCGTCTTATTCGTCATCGCTGGTTACCAATGTTATTTGTAGTGACATGCACGTCCAATAAGGGCATATCACAATGAGTTATGTATGGACGACTGTCTAATAATATTATACGTTAGAAACTAATTGTATTCAATAATAAATTCTTGATTTGTAAAACTCTTTAAAACTTTCTAAATTCAAAGTGTTAATTAAATTAGTATTACTTGTAAATAGACCCTAATCTCATTCACTAAATATAACTCAGTTTTTCCTATCAATAAATAAATAAATGAGTAGGCTTTTAATGTTTCCGGAAATTAAGGGTAAGATTCTTAACAACCATACACATTTCCTTTTAAAAATATACTTGTTTTCCTATTTCTTTATACTTTCTTTTTACTATGCAAGAAAGTTAGTAGACATATACGATTGATGTATCATCGTATCATCCATTCAACATTTCTATATACATAAAAGTATAACATCTTATTTTTCCTTGTGGGTGATTCTTTTGCAAAAGCTTTACCGGAAAAACTTGAGGTAGTCTTCTGAAAAAGTTTTCCCTCAACAAGTGTATTTTATAGAGTACTCTTATATACTAATAAACCCCGTTGTATATACAACAATTTGCCGTTTGAAAAAAAGGTGGTATATGACTTGAGACATTTTATTATTTGAAAAAGGCCTTAGGAATTTATGTATTTATCTATCAGTTATATATACATATAAATATAGTAATATCCTTAAAGGTATATTCCGCAATTTTGTATAGTATCATCTTAATGTATACGACTATACTAACGTAAAATATATAAAAAGGGCTAAAAAGATGTCTAAACGCAACAGGATGGTTGTCACTTTTTGGTTAAAAGATAAGTAAGAAGAAAATAGGGATGTCTAAAGTGATTTTTCCACAATGATTTAATGTAATCTTTTAATATTTATTTGCGTTTATTATTATGTGGCTTTTTGTGTGGGTTACAATATTTTAAATGGCACTGATATTATGTAATTTGTTGTGGTTTCCTATAAATTTGGGAAAATGCGTCAAATTATTTTCATAATTAGAAAATCAATCACAAATTTCACAACTTCAGAATCTATCTTAAAATAAAGCTGGATCCTTACTAATATAAACATATAGGTTTAGATTTTTTTAAAATTCATTGTGATTTCGGAATTGCGATTAAGGACCAAATTCATATAAGAATCAGTTATGAATAACTCCAGAGATTATCGTTGTAATAATGATTGCAATCTGAAGAAGAAGTTGATTTGTGTTTTAGTAAAATTCGGGCGATAGAACTCGATATGTCGAAGGCATAATAAGACAAAGTCAAAACTATTATCACATGTATTATAGAGCAGACACATATGGTCCAGCAACTACCCTTAATTGTCTCGAAACAATTCAAAGACGAGATTTTCGCTTTATATATGCTGTCTCCTTTTTGATATTTTAATAGCGATTGTTTAGCTGCAATGGCATATTTAATACCTAAATTCGGATTTTTGCCCACATTACACAACTAACTTATTTATCTCAGTTGCGTTGTGTTGAATACACATTAAGTTTTATGCTAAGATTTCAGAGCATATCCATTATTGCATATAGCTCGTCTGTAGAGGTTTTGTTTCCTGACCAATGTGACTTCTAAAAATTTAACACGAAAGTAACCACTTCGTAACTTTATTATAAGAAAAAGCAATAGATCTGATTTAAATGGTATATGTATTGGATATCACCATAAAAAGTATTCATAATCAGGCACTTCGGGCTATGAAATTAAATTTTCCGATGGTTTGAAAAAATTCCGTACATGTTATTAAGAATAAATAAGTATTTTTAATATTTGTTGCCAAATATTGAAAGCATTTATCTCGGTTATTTGTGGATCATTAAATAGCACTGAAATTTTAATATTTAGGTCTACATGTGATTTGTATTCCAGTATTAGCGCAAATATCTGAAGCATTTCTGTCTCTGATTGTGCCAATAGACATATGACATAGGCAATGTCAAGATAATTTCCAGTAGATTGGGTAAAACTCACCTCTTATTATGTAATGTTAACATAAATTATAAACCAATCTCAGGTGAGTGGTAACAAGTATGTTACGAAACACATTTCTGATTAAAGCCCGAATTCTTTCACAATTCAAAATATTGCACAGCATGTCAAGATAAAAACCACGTACTCTAGACCCCAAACTGATCGTAAGTAATTACTACAGCAATCTTGATTATTAACCCTTAGATCGGAATGTCATTATACTTCATCGAGTTGAATTCTTCGTGACTATTTAGCAGCTAATTTAAATATTGTGTTTATTTGATTAATTAGTTGTCAATTTATATCACACAGAAATTACTGTATTGAATCGGACGTTCTATTGTGTTGTACTTTCCTGTGACTTTTCTTATCAGGCAGTGAATTTCTTTTAAGTTATAGATATTTATTTGCATATTCAGAAAAGTTAAAAACGCCATATGGATAAAACAAAACTCGATAGAATACAAAAAACATTTAGTGCATTTGGAAGATGTTTTGTCATAAAACAAGAGCGATCAAGTGATTCAGATGGAAAACTAAAAGAAACATTTTACCCAACGACGGTTTTGCTATCATGTCTACTATCTACAGATGTACTACATAAACTTTCAGCAGACTTATTTTACATGCAATCTATCTGTAAAGGCAACTGAAATAATATGCTTGAGAGTGTTGGGCACTCAATGCTGCTGTAACAAAAAATATAAGATATGTCGTAAAGCATTGCATTGGCAATAAGGCAATTATTTTATATTGATGCACTTCACTCTTAATTCCCATTGTAGCAGTCAATTCGAACAAAAGTATCCGATACTTTTAAATGACGAAAGTTTATATGTATCGTTGAAATGCTCAATGACATGTAACAGTTGACACCACTTTCTCGTTAGCTCAAATTGCATACATATTATGGTCAAATTATTTGTGCTTTTAAGGAGATGTAATGATGAAAATGGAATTATTTCATAAATACTCTGCGGCGTTATGTTAGTGATAATATAGGATGTTCCTAGAACTTATAGGATAGTAGAAGATTTGGTTGATCAAAAATAACGTAACTGAGAACTGTTATTAAAGAGACTGATACCAGTGTGGTAATATTTGTAATGAAGTAAAGATGATAACTAGAAATCGTGAACAATTGCGATTGTTCGTTAATCCCGTATGCTATCTCGGATTATGAAGTTGACATGATGCTGCGTGACTAACTTTAATACAACCACATTGTTCAATCAATTTCAATATTACTTTTATAATCATTATCCAAAACTTAACATTTATTACTTACCACGTCCACTGCGGCCAACAAATCTTAAATCATTAAATTTTGCCACTTGATTTTTCATAACTGCTGTACAATTTCGCAATTCGGCACAATAATTTTCATCATTACCAGCTTTTACCGTAACCATTGTACCATCACCGATATCGCCAAGAGCCACAACTTTAAATGCTACCGGTAATGTTTTATTTGATCGCCAATGTGGTGGCAATACGGTACACACAAATAGTGGACTGCCAGTTCTTATTAATTCACCCGGATGTTCAGACAAAAAATCACCTAATGTACGTTCAGCTAATATATCCGATGTCATTTTAGTATATGCATCATTAAGTAAACTTGCTGCAGTAGGTGTGGCTGCATTATCTGTAGAAGATGATGTTGCATTTGTCATGCCGCCGCCACAATTTGAATTTGTTGTTACCGAATTACTGGTGGCAATTGTTGTGTTGCCAGTTAAATGCATTTTTATTAATTAATTTAGAAGCACTTTTATTTTTTAATTTTATTTTTAAAGAAATGCATAAATTTTCTTTAATTTAATTTGGATGGAAGGAAGTATTAACTATATATCATTTTTACTAAAATTATAACTAATTTATTAGCACAGTTTTATTATAGTTTGTTTTACTAGTTTTCTGTCGGCTTTGATAGTTTATTGTATAAAACATGTTGCTATAATTTTAATTTTTTAAATAATTTTTTATGATTGTTTTCAATGAATCAAATTTTTAGCACTTTATGAAACATAATTTTGTTTTGTCTTTTAAAAACCTATATAAATAAGTGGTGTGTTAATTTGGGAAATGTCAATTAAAATGAATTTAATTAAATTATTTAGTTATAAAATCATTCTTATAGTATATAAGACATGATCTTCGTCTATATGATAGTGACGTTTAAATTAAAATTTTAAAACAATTTAATATGTAAAGAGTGGGGCACAATTTTGAATTTTTTGAGAAAAATATCAAATGTTATAGATAATGAAATTTTGGTAACTCCATTTACTTTCAAAGTGTCTTAATGGACCTAATAGAGTCAATTTTTATCTATCTCTTAGTTTACCTAACAGAATTTAAAGTTTTCAACTATAGTGCTCTCTAAGGGAATTTTTCAATTTTAGAATCAACATTCGTGGATCCTGGTTTCACTGAATAAATGTCATTGAATTTTTTTTTAATTAAAATAATAGTAGATATGGTATGTGCATTCAGAAATTCAGTAACATTTGCGAATGAAATTTAATTCACGTTCCTCAAATGAACTCAATTTATCCAAAAGTAAATAATGTTATCCTCATTCGGACCATGTACGATATTTAATGCAATGCACATATGTATAAATTTAATTAGAAACGTACAAATTGTATGCAATTGTATGCATTTATGTGAGTATATGATTATGACTATATATATATATATATATATATATATGTTGTCCAGGAAACCTCTAAACAAGTGACAATGAAACCATACCAAACACCAAAAATCCCGGCGTGCGATATTGTGGTACACAAAGTAACCAAAACGACATCATGACGTGGTATATTTAAATATTGTAACATTTAATGGCTGAATGACTGGTTGCCTGCAAGCTAACTGGCTACATATCTTTCACATTCCACATTGTTTATGGAATATTTAAACAGTTCTAGTTATATTATTCAATAAACAAATGGACGGAAACAGAACTATTAAATGGGGGTTTTAATAGATTCAAAATTATAATATACCATCATCATGTGTTATGTTATACTGGCCACTATAGATCGAATATTTTACAAGTTAAACCGAATTGAATAATAATATTGATTGTAAAATGCAAATCAGTGTATGTATGTATATACATGATATTAATGCCATGTTTCATGTATTGTATACTAAATATATGGACAGGACCCATGAAAATTCAGCGAAATCATAAAATATATTACTAAACATAGAGGGTTAAAACTTGCGGCAGACTTTCAAAAGCATGCTATATAAATGCATTAGATTCGTGCGCATACTTTTACTTTTACACCAAACGTCTACCTTCAGGCGTTCAAAAGACATTTCAATTTCTGATAATCATGTTCTCTGATACAGATGGTTAAAATTATGTAAAATAATACGATGTTACTTAACCGCTAATTCGCGTCATTAATGCAATTCATTCTACCCAGAAACTGCTATATTAGGAAAATACAATGCTGTCTGAGAAGAAAAGATGCGATTAATACAGCACTATATTCATCCAAACATATGACTGAATTTTAAATATATGATAAATAGAAATAGATGCACAAGAATTGTAGACGTAGCTTTAATTTTACGCCAAACTTCTATCTTTACCCATTTAGAAGCTATTTCAATTTCTGTTGAAATAAATTTCTAGTAATCATGTTCGCCTGATACAGAAGTTTAAAATTGTGCAAAATCATTCGAATTCATCAATTCAAATAAGATTTTATTTTTGCCCATAATATCTTAATGGGTGTCTAAACTTATTTAATAATCAAATCTTATCCCCTACCAAATACCAAAGTACAATATACATGCGACTCATGTGATAATTATGGTTACGATTGAATCCGTACTGAATATGCATCTGAGTAGGTTACTAACGGAAATCTTTACAACAGTAGTCAACAAGGCAAAAAACTGTGATTAAATTGTAAAGTATGCACTGAATTCAAATCGCTGGCTAGTGATCATACTTGTTCGTTCGACATCTGCTGTTCTAAAGTTTAGAATAGTAGATATCGCACAAACAAGTGTGATTTTGGTTTTAGAATCTAAACTCTTAATTTTGTTTATAATAAAGTTTATATGGCACAGTTTCACAGAAACACAAAAAAAGTGTTGTGTCAATTAGATCAAAGAAATATTAAAAAAAAACGTTTCAAGAAAGGAAAAAAAAACGATTATCTAATTCATTGACAAAATCGCAGTTACCGTAGTATTTGAGGATAGAATAACATTAAATATTTATGTTTATACAACAATTTGTTTACCAGAAGTCATCATCGAATTAGAAAAATACTATGAAAACGTCGTATCATTTTGCAAATCTCATGTTTTCGCTTAACTTCTGAATGAAATAATTACTTTGAAAATTGATTCAAGCGAATTCAAAACTATGTGATTACATTTTATTGCCAAAATATACTTTTAATAGCAATTTAGCTATTTCTTTAGAAAATCAAATTGGTTTTTCATCATTTTTTTTAAAAGTATTTAATATATAATTTGTTCCTCGTAATAAGTAAGTGATTCAAACTATTCGCTTGCATTTCAAACAATCAGCTAAAAACCGCTGCTATTCAAAACTCGAAGAATTGCGTGAATTGAAAAATGGTCGGTATATTTGAGTTATTTAATTTTAAACACGGGAATCAACCAAATTCATTTGATTTCAGACACTTTTGATTATCACATACTTTAATTGATACACAATAGAATCCTTAAAAAAAATTCACTGAATTGCACATAAATTTCTTTCTGTAGGTTCGTTCTTCCATTAGAAAATTTAATCTCAAAATATGCATTGAAACAAAAAATTTCCACTTTAAAAAACCAAAAATATCCTTTTATTGAAAATTCCACAAAACATTAAAAACACTAAAAACTTTTCTCTATTTTATTTATTTAATTAATTTTGAAAAATTTTTACCACTAAAATATTTAAACAAATAAAATTCATGGCAGAATTTTTGTTATAAAGAATAAATTTAAAGAAAAACCATGGAAAAAGAAAATTTTACAAAACAAAACTGATATTATTTAGAGGTAAACCTCATTACATAATATTTAAAGAGGGAGAGGTGGAGGAGGAGGGCATAGAGGAAAAACTAACCGCACACATAATACTTTTTGGGAAAACCAAACCGCACACCTTTCACAAAACCGCATAGCCAAAATATTTATATTTTTTTTAACAATTAAATGCTATGCCTTGGAAAAATCAACAACCACCGCAGCCGCCTTCGTTTTTCCTCACAACGGGAAATTTTTAAATACGTCAATTTAAATCTACACAATGTATAGTTTATTTACATTTATGTACAAAATTTTCACATACTCGTAAACACTAAACGCGAAAATAATGAATTAAATTCATTAAAGATTTTCATGAAAATGTGTGTCTGTTTAGTAAAAAATAATTAGTTAAATCCAAGTGAAATGATATTTTAAACAACGGCGTTAAACAAATTGAATGCCAGTCTCTCTAACTGTTATAATATTTTGAAAATTTCTACATTCACTTTTTGTGTTTAACGTAGTTATTTTTGTATATAACACAACAGATTCCCCGCATATATGTAAGGAAAATTCATATATTTGTGTGATTTACCATCATCATATTATTATTAGATTACATTTTCTTGTAATTTTGGTTCCTGTATTTTGGTTTTCTAATCCAATAGGAAGAGAATTCTGTGTGTTAATGTAGCGTAGTGTAGCGCACGCGATTTTACTCTGGTGAAAATAATTTTTAAGTACAACACACATACTATACTAATAGTATTTAATTTAACCACTATTTACTATTTGTAGTACTATATACAATAGTATAGTAGCTTGCAGTATTTATCCCACTATACATTACTATACTACCACCCACCCAGTAGAGCAACAACACTACATTAGAATTTTCTATGCGCGTCACATACAGGAACATTTCTTTTATGTCGAAAAATTTTCCTGTGTATATATTACAACCTTAACCATTTTCCACCTACGAGTATGTATGGAACGAGTATATTATATACATGATAATATCCACATTATTATTATTATTGTTATTATATATAGGGATAAAATTAGAAAAAGTTTGTTCTTGTCTTCCAGTTGGGAAAACTATAATAGATTTTATTTCATTATGTGCACTTGTTTATGTTTGCACATAAATAGTAACGTGATAACCTAAGTAAGTCGTATGTACACATGGTTTTTCTACAAATAAATAATAACAAAAAATACTCATATTATGCGAGACTATTCCTGTGCGATGCTTATATTAATTCAACTGAGTAGACAAAACTGTTTTGGATTGGGATCAAACACAAAAGTGCATTAAAGTAATGAACAAGTGATTGTCGTGTACAAACTTCAAATATAAATCTAGAATCATGAGGACTGCAGTATTTGATAGAATATCTAATTCCAAACTATATTCAACAAGATCAACGTGCGCAACTGTGTGCTTGCCCTGAATTTGAAAAAGTCGGAATCTGGCAAGCATTGTTCTATACTATAACCGACGAAATTATCACATGTCTATCAAGAATTGAAAAAGATCTAACTCGATCCACACGATAAACATGGTTAATGCTGTTAACGTGCATAAAAGAACATGCAGGTTTGAGACCTAGTAAATTTTGGACATATCATATATTAATAAATTAGGAATTATTATTGGAACGTCGAGTGAATATTATTGATCGTGATATGACGTGAATAATTCTAGAAAGTTTGGAATACCGTTTAGAATGATGAGTATATGATCCGGGGTCTATATCATGATTCATAATGCAGAATTATACATCCAGAATGGAAGGCTTGGTGATACTTTGATTGTACATTCGCGTGTAAAACATGGATGTATACTATCATAGTAATTGTTTCTGGTCGTCATTTACTGATTTTTGATCAAGGTAAGTTCCGAACCGCAAGGTATTAGATGAGATCTAATCGATCGGCTTAAAAATCTCAAGTTTGCTGACTACATTTATCTGCTATTCGAAACTGAATCATGAGAATGAAGTTAAAACGGCTTGTGAAATATAGATCACAAGTCGATGTAAACATCATTATTGATATTTTGAATAGAGTCTGTGAGTCGTCAAAGATTTAAGAAAATCTAAAGTCATACATATTTAAAGCAAATCATTTACAGGTTAATATTGGAGTGACTGCGAAAAGTGGAAGGTGACATTTAACATAGTGTGATAAATTTAGCTTTTTGTCAATAAGTACTCAGACGTTTGAAAAGAATTGTCAACCAGATAAAGTGAAGCTAGATCGATCATACACTGTAGCGACCGGTCGGTGATATTGCAAAATGTGCACTTGACTGTAATCGCCAATAGAAGGATTGATGGCACACAAATAATTCTAGCAGAAGTTCCTAAATATTCTTGAAAATATTAGATATTATACTCAAAAATACAATTAAGATATTACAACAAAAACATAGTTGAAAGAGGTGGTGATAAACATACAATTCTAGTTAGTACTCAATCTATAGTTATTGTAAAAATTAGAAACGATCAAATTCTTCAATGACTCAATATTAAAATCTGTACTAACAGATCCGGTGGAAAAAACTAAATAAAAAACCGGAGAATATGGGAACAACAAATATCTCTGTACGAATTGAACAGGCCGAATAAAAAGTATATTTAAATTTAATCAAGCTACTGATTTATATTGCAATACAGTTAGCAATATAGCTTTGACTGAGATTACAAGAATGAGAAATGGTAATATGTTCAGTGTCTCAATATTTGAAATTCGGAACAAATCCTCATTTATGTATTAGCTGCAAATATTCTTAATATATGCGTCTCAGGAACCCATTGACGATAACTTGAATTTGAAACCTTTTTTTGACTACAAAATAAAAATATTTGAAGTTATTCCTTATAAACTTATAAACATTTTTGGGAACCGGATACGACCATTTGTCACATTTTCACCTTGCAATTGTAAACTGGACGTATTGCAGAAGTGCTTTATATATGTAGCGAATTAGTATTAATAATGATTTAACAATCTGCATAACAATAGGAATAAATTTGATCTAGAAGATATATTAATATGAAAACTTTTCAGAATGTACAGGATATAAAAGTGTAGAATTTTTATCTGTCTAATCGTTGTGTTTGAATCGTCCAGATTGGAATTATATGAAAATATGGTTGCCAATATGTTAGCCTTTTGTTTAGAATTCGTTACAAGATTATCATATAAAATATTAAGCATTAATATGGAGGAGAATCATTAAATTTGCAGTTCACAGAAAAAAAAGGACCAACAGCCGTTGTTACTATCTCGAAACACAAAATATTCTTTACTTCAATTCAATTATTGCGTATATCTGGCATTTTACATAGAACCAATATTTTGTATCATTTTTACCACTTAAGCAGATTATGGAATATTAGTAAACCTCTGGGACACACCACCAATACAGGTACCATTTTGACAGAAATATCACTAATAAAAAACACACATTCTTAATGTCAACTAGTTTTAAATAAATAGAAACTGTAGTGTCTGAGAACCCAAAGGCTGTCGCCAATTTGTTCAAATTATTATGATACGTTATGCAGTCCAAAGTATTACACAGAGTCAAAACACATTGATAGTGACAAGAATACCATTGATGTATTAAAATAAATCATCAGCATTTTATGAAGCATATCTCAGATTTATCAGAAACAATACTCAATCTACGAAGATCATGCCAGTAAAAAATCCACTTTCGTATTTAAATATTTCTTGTTTTTAGAGTTTGTGTATTTGCCAAGAATATAAAAATTAAGATTATAAGCAAAGGTTTTCTTTATTACATTTTAAGATACACTTAAGTTAGTAGGCTGTTGATCCATTATATGTTCATTTATTGAATACAATTCTCAAAGAATGTGCACTTATATGATTATCATTTGTTATACTCGTATGTCGGAATATGATCTACCTACAATTCCAAAGACATGATATTCTTTTAACCGCAGCACATTCGTTGGGATAAGGATTTTTCAACCCAAGTTAAATCACTAAGTGATAAATTTACTGAAATAATTTAACAATTTAAATTCAATGTTCTGATTTTAGTATTAGAATTTAATAATTATCACAATCATCATCAACAACATATTAACTTTTGGAATTTCATTCCAGGAAGTTAACCTCCTTCCTATAAGAAAAATAAAACTTGAGTAATTATGTATGATGATGTAGTAACGAGTGAACATTCAATAGTATATGTTTCGCAGTAGTGACACTTTTTCACTTTTTTTTGAAGCTACTGCGAAACGTGTAAACTACTATACGTTTAGATAAACCTTATAAATGAATTCAAATCTTAGGTAATACTTTGAACTGTTTTTTTCAAAGTAGCAACCAATGGCCAGCAAATTAAGTGGGTACTAAATTAAAAAAGTAAATGTTAATAATTTTGTTGTTTATACTGTGATATTGAAAAAAATATTGAATTCTTTGGTAATCTTTCGATAAAGTTTTGAGTAATATCCCATTTGTAATAAGAAATAGTAATCAGGCATAGTTTAGATAGGATATTTGTTGGCTAGATATTTTGAATAAAACAGTTAAGTGTTGTATAGTTGTTTATTCAGTGAGTCTAGAAACGAATTATCAAGACTTATATTTTTCACGACGAATCGACTAATACATGCCATAATTGATGGTACGGCAATGATTTAAATATATTTTAAGCAGCCTTTCAATGTTTTACAAATATTTCATTCAATTTTACTATACTCTGAATTCTAAATAAATTAATAAAACATCATTTACTACTATTTTGACGAATTTCTTGAAATGTAAAAAAAAATGTTTATTGCAGTTTTATGCAAAAAGCTGGCAATTAGAAAATGTTTAAAATCTTTTTAAAGGATAATATAACCTTGCAGCAGCTTTATAAATGCTTATAGCATCAACATCCTTTTAGTAACAATTTTCTTATGCCATTCCCAATACCGTATTTGGTATAAAAAACTACAATTTCGAATTGACAATAAGCAATTTGAAAACTCACATTGGACAATTTAAATTATGGATTATGCTAATAAGTGTAGAGTCCTTGATGAAATTAAAAACAGTCCAAACAATTAATATTTAATTTAAAACTTTATGGTTGGTATATTGCTAATAAATAAAAAAAACTGACATCACATTAGTTATTTGTTTTAGACCACCAATTTTTAAAATTTATTTGATTTCACATTTACGATTACTGGTAAAATTACCTTAAAGGCATTTAGTTAAAACTTTATGACACAAAATTCTCAGCATGAGGAATTCATTTATTAATTCAAATTTTTATTTTATATTCGTTTAAATTTTTTAAAAAATCACTATTTTTTGTTTTTTACAAGTTTGACATTCACAAATTGTATTCAAGAAACCAAATTTTAAATTTAAAATCCTAATTTTAATGCTTATAGTTTTAACACTTAGCAGTCACAGTTTTTGATTTTATTTAACGGTCGACGTGCAATGTTCAAAATAATATTAAAAAATTAATTTAATTTTTCAAAATTTCAATTTTTCAACTATTAATCTGTATTTTTATGATTGATAAATTTTAAATATTTTAAACTTTGCAAAGCTTTAAAATGTAAGTTCAAACAATAATTATGTAATTAGTTTTATTTTTTAATAATTTTAAACTTTGCAGAGCATTACAATTAAAGTTCAAACAATAATTATGTAATTTTAGATAGATTTCATTCATTTAAAACATTATAATTAATAATTGCTACTTATAGTATGATTTTTGATAAATTTTAATCACAAGTTTTCACAACAGTACAGAGCTTTATAATTAAAGCTTAATTTTATTTTTTTTAATTTTACATCGACACAATTTATTATTAAACCATAAAAAATTAAATTGAAATTAAAGAGTCAAGCATTAATAAATACTTAAAAAAAAGATAATTGGATAATCCAATAAAATCTAATTAATTTTCAATAATTTACTGGATGTTAGTAGTCAAAAGGACATAAAAAAAAAAATAAAAGGATTTTTTTTAATGAAAGCACTGAATTTTTCACTTATCCACATTGTCCATATATACATAAATTGCATTTGAATTCAATTACATACATTCGCGGTTGTTTTTTTTCTGGCTTTTCCAGTGAAATCACATATAAAAAGCGCGGTATTGTAAATTTTTACTCATCAACAGGACGAAGTGACTATCGTTGTATTTTTTTCAATTTTTTTTTTCTTTTATCCTTTTGGAACATTTTGTTTTCCACTTTTATTTTCACAACCGAAAAAAAGGCATGCTTTTCACAATTTTTATTTTAATATAAACGATGAGGTTGTTTATGACGACGAGAATTTTGATGATGATAATGATGAGAATGATGTTGATGTTGATGATGGATTTACACGTTAAGGATTCGCAATCAAAAGTGGGTACTGTATGCTGTATGCTTACCCGAAAATTACCAAAATATTATTGAACTTAAAATTAAGAGCTACGATATTATAAGAGCTTTTTGGTTTGTTGGTTGAATTAGGTGCAAGGGTTTTTGGCTACTAACTAAGCATACGTGTTTGGTATAGATATGATGGTCACCCATTTGGTACATACAACATAAATATAAGGATATATATATATATATATATATATATATCCATATTTACATCCCA
>JANSTX010005336.1:0-39400 GCA_027564355.1 Penthetria funebris | reverse complement strand
ATATATTAATTTTTATTTAAACACATTTTGATTCAATTGATTTATTTTAATTTTTAGAATTGATGCTTGTGAATCCAAAATAGAAATCGTAACACCATATTGGGCATCAAATTCAGCTGGTAAAATTCGTGCCATTGTAAATACACAGCATTTTGAGCAAGCAATTCATCAAGAAGTTTGCATGTAAGTTTAAAATAATTATTACAAGAATTATTTAAAGATATTCATTGTAATATCAATAGAACAAATTATGTAAATAAATTGAATGAATGATGCCCCCCCCTCCAAGAATATGTATGCTTGTCCAAAATTTTAATTCTTAGTTATTTATATCATCTGTTCATATTTATGCTATCACAGCTAGACTATTCCCAATATTATCCTAGCTAGACTATCTATTATCAATTATTATCCATCTATTAATCTTGAATTTAAAATTGTGTGTCGTAAAGATTAAGATGATAATATGAACTGTTATATTATAACATATATATAGACAACAATTTAAAATTTATTAATGAATAAAATTGTTTCGCTTACAGAAAAATGCAAACCAATCGTTGTGGAGGCGATTGTGGTTGTGAACAAAAATACAAATGGCACCGACTGTTAGCATATGATCCAGACAATGATTGTAAGGGTATATTTATGGATTGGTTCCTGTTTCCATCTTGTTGTGTATGCCGATGTAGTCCTAAATAATTATTAAAATTCATAAATTTTCATCAATTAAATTATTTTTGATCATCTTCTTAGAGTTTTTAATTTTAGAAAAAAAAAAAAAAAAACATTATTTTTTTATAATTGTAATTATCTATGTGAAAGATCCGTTCATTTATCAAAACTTAAGTCTAGTTTATAGTCTATATAGTGTTTAATTTTGCAAAATATTACTTTAAGTTTATGTTTTAATGTTTTATTTGTTTTTATTGTAAATGAAAAGTAATTGAATTATTAGCATTCTTTTAAAATTTTAATTACTGTCATTTATTTTAGAATACCAATGATCCCTTTCGTTTGACATCACACCGTCTAACCCCATCTAATTATAGCTTCTACGTTATGTTTCTCCAATTGTTGTTCTTTAAAATGAGGTAACATTATGGCGAACGAAGAGGTCGACAATACTACACAGGCATCTAAATATATGTATTTACATCTCTCAATAAATGGTGTGTGATCGTGACCAAAGATGTAGATCTTAAACATTAATTTTTGTGAACGATTAAACATTGATACGCCTATAAGATGCACTAAGACCGATTGTAACTTTAAGCGTTCAGAATATTTCTCAAAGGTCATAAGATAGAGTTTTATGGAAGCGAAAGAAAAAAATATGCCTACTTGTCAAATGCACCTAGAATTTAATTTTTATGTTTTTGATACTTGACAATTCAAAATTGTGCTCCATTAAATAATCAAATAATTGCAATATATTTTGACTGGTAAATAAATTGTTAACGATTGGCAAGAACTTGCTCTCCTGCTACAGATGTTCAAAATTATGTAAATATTTTTATAATTTTGAATATATGTGTATCAAGAGACATGACTCAGACTGGTTGGCATTAAATAGCACTATTTTTTTCACGATTTTGTATTGTTTTATCAGACAACAATGACTATCAGAATGCCATTTTTTCAACAAAGATTTCAATATCTTTAAAACATCACAAGTTACAGGCTTGACGCAAAAGTTTGCATAATATTACTTCATCATATTTTACTTTTTGAACAGAATCCTTTATTTATTATTTGAAATTACAGAATATAAATTTTTTGATTTTTATATAAATTGAACCAATTACTTTAGAAAGTCAATAGACATACTCGTTAAGATATATCCCGCATTATATTTAATACAAATGAGTACCGAGTATATGCATTTTAAATGTGTGTACCCAGATGTTGTACCTACAAAACAAATTATCGTAAACATAAAGCGTAAATTTTCCTTTAAACCTTATCAACATAGATGGATTACTTTTATGCAAACACGATCAATCAGGGAAAAAACATCATAAACAATAAATAAATGGGGACGCAATAAGTTCACAAACTCAATTCTCCACTACATTATGTAAGTTGTTCATACAATTGCTGAAAAGCAATCGCATGAAAATGCAGGCTGGCATACAGATAATATATACAAGTATATATAGTCATACATCCAATGCAAACGCAAAAAAAAAAAAAATAAATAAATAAGGGGTGATCTAAAGAGTTTAATAAAATATTAGAATGTTTAGCAAATTTCTTTAAATTGAATAAGTAAAATGGCAAATTACTAATATTTATGAAAAGAATATACATATTGATTTCGACTTTTTCGATACCATCATAATATAGTCAATAATTTTCGGGATGAAATGTTTGAAAAACGACAAAATCGCTTAACACATGGCGTTATGAATGATGTATTATCTAACATTTAATAACATAATATTTTAATCATCTTGAAATGTGATCAAAGATGCGAATGGAGTGATCGAATAACATCTACGTGTCGATCAACCTGTATTTATTTTCACTTGGTAACACACAAATCACACATAAACGTCAATTAAGACATGTGATTATGACCATAAATTTTGGTGTTTTTATGTCTTGTTTGTGCACTTTTTAAATACTCATCCAATCTATCATACTATAGGTAGCTATGGTTTTACTCACATATCACTACATTGGATTAATAAAGTCTGTACATCCAACTATGTATTTCATATATGTCTTTGAAATTGCTAATTAAAAATTATGCCTCACTAACCAGAACCATCATCTCTAAGAAAACTTTATCAATTTTTATTATTATTCCTGTGTTAATATTTAACAAAAAAAAAACAGAATTGATGTTTATATCATCATAACTCTAATTATGTAATTATCTCAAATGTAGTAAATTAAGGTACATTATAAGGAGGCTTGGCACTAAATAATACAGGAAATTTCTTTGTTTTAAAAGGCTTTAATATATTTTTTTTTAATATTCTCATTTAGACACACATTTATGATTTCACCAAAGAACAATTTAGGTAAATCATAATAGATTATTAGCAACACCATAGGTGTGGTTTAGATGACAAATATAAATATTTTATTTTGTCAAATTATTTACACGAATGAATGCTTTCCAGATTTTAATTTCAATTATTAATTTTTTTATTTTATATAATTTTTGCATGATTGAAAAATATACAATAGAATACATAATTACATTGACTCTATACATCTTAATGGCGATTATTCGACGTTGTGTTCTATGACGATCAGGTTTTATATTACGCTACAGATTCCAGCGTGTATATCCAATCCAATCCCATTTCCTTCAGCTGACAATCATGTATTAAGTTCAGTGTTGCAGTGCATTCTCGTAAATCTTTAGCTGCCACTAAGATTTTTCTCACTCGCCCATTGACATCGAGTTTTAGTCACGATTACACGGTAAATTAACATATAAGGCGGTTGTATTTAAGTGTTACCACATTAAGGTAAAACGTTGAATTGAGTAACCTTGATGTTAGTCGAACAGCCTAATTTGTCACCTTATGACACTAAATTTACTATACCTTGTTAATGACACCAATGAATTGTATTATGTAGTAAATATTCTATATATGATGTTAAAAATATATTAAGTTGATCGCCTGAACTGTCTCCCAAAATTTTAATTATGCATACAATATTGCAATTGTATTCACATTAACTCATGTAACGTGCATTCACCATCTCTTAATTGCCAGTACATAAAAATGAAACATTTTATTTGTAAATTGTTAATTATAATATTCTAACAAAATGCATTATGTACTGTTCTGTGTAATGCACCATATTGTCGTCGGCAAAACAGTCAATCGAAAACTCTACGTTTATAATGTTCATGCATGGGTTCTATTTTCAATTTATGCAATTTCTTTAAGTATGTAATACATTTTAATAACACTTAAAACATAAAATAAAATGCAATAATTCAAAAATAAACGTGTTTATTACTCACTAGCGCGAAATTGATAATTTTTTTTCGCTCATTTCCTGAGTCTATTTTAAATGTCTTTAGTTGTGTCGAAATGAGTTAAACATTTTGTATTATTAGAATTAATAAATTTTTAATGTTGTACCATTCTTTCATATAAAAATTAAACAAAAACCTCGCACTTCCATTTAAGATCTATTAAATACATTTTATAACCATTGAAAAACAATGGCATCTAGATATTTTACAGAGTTCTAGAGGAAAACCGTATTTTGTTTCATATTTCATTCATAGAATTTTCAACTTCCTGTGGAGTAAATGTATGCCATCAACTATTCCATTTTGTATTCTTGTATAATCATAAATTTGAAAATTTATACTGGCCAATATTTCTGACGCTTATCTTCTTTCATTCTTAGATATACAAGGATATTCTTCTATTTAATATTCTCGATAACCAGTATGACGTCTAGTTAAGAAACGGATGTTCAAACTACTAACTCTGGAAATTTCATATTTTAAATATATATTCGATATTAGCTATCAGGGAATCCGATAGAAGGATTACTTTAGCTGTGTGAATTCATTTTTGTAATTAACTTTTATTCGTTTCGTCACCAATCTCATTTTCACAGAATTTTGAGTAATCCTGTAGGCAACTCGTAACCGTTAAATATTTTCATGTGTTGCCTTTTAACTTGCTTCACCTATTTTATGTAAATCTATAATCTAAGTGGCAACAGTAAACGCCTATGGAGTTGCTTTTGTAATATGGCACTGCTTAGATGCATTTTAACAACTTTTCTAGGACAATTTCTAAACGAATTATGATATGCTTAAATGCATTCAATTAGAGTAATTGTAATTGAAAATGTGATATTTAATTCAACAAAATGCTGTTGAATATCATTTTATAAAAAAAAAAAAAAAAAACGTTTTTAATGATAATTATAATTTTAAAACATTTGAATCTCTTTAATTAAAATTTACGTAAAATAAATGCAGAAGATTATGTAAGTTTAATGGCGAAGCAGAGTTAAGTAAATGTTAATAGAGATGAATAAAAAGGTTTTTTTTTTAATGTTAAAAAATCTCACAGGATTAAATTTCTTTTAAAACCATATGCATCTGCAGTATATACATAACAATCCAACATGCAGTAATTATAAATGTTTTTAATTAAAATTATTTACTTTGAATATTTCTTTCTTTTAAAGTTAAGTTGGTATTATATTACATTTGCACAATCTGTCATTTTCCATCCGCAAAGAAAATGGCAAAAGTTTAGCCTATTCCTAAACGCGGTTCAAAATCTGATCATTACAATTACAGGCCTATAGCCATTTTAAAGTCTTGGAAAAAACTATTAACCTCAAGATCATATCTTATGCAGAAGATCACGGACAGACGGACAGATGTACAGATGGGACAGATGGACAGAGATCACCTCGTCTGAGACGCCTATTGTCGGAAACTTGAATTTGTTAGGTTTTAAATTAAAAAATAAGAAAAAGCAGACTTTAATATCGAAATATAAGTTTACATAATAACATTTTATAAATACTTTAAAACTTATAAGGAAGTTTAAAGAATTATCATAATGTTGTATACAGAACAACTTTATAAAATATCTACGAGTATTACTGTGCCACGTTCATTATCTGATGTACTCGTAGATAATAATCCCATTTTTTTTTATGAATTAAAAAAGGATTCAGTTTTTATGAATTTTATATTAACATTGCAATATAAAAGAAAAGTAATTTTAAAACTTAATTCAAAATTAGAATGCTATTTACAGTGAAAGAAAATAAAGATTTTTCACAATCAGAAGCTTTCCATTGGTGTACTGTACTCTCTTGTAATATATACAATTGCCGATAGGAATATGTAAATAATTCTATATGAATTTAATATAAGTTCTGTGTTGTGGGATTTTGTGTGACCTTAGTAAATATCACTGAACTTTTGCATTTAAATTGATATTGTTTTGACAATATGCTGTACTATGTACATAGTAGAAGATTGCCAATCAGCGTATTCTATTTTGGTGATTTTGAATATTTGCAAATTATGTTGCAGTAATTGCAAATTTTCGATCAAAAATTGAGCTACAATATATTTCTTATAGCTGATCAGTTGAGTAACGTGAGTCAAGGAATAAGTAATTCCATTTTTTTCGATTAGTTTCATAAAATTCTAAAAAATTAGAAGAAAAACAAAAGGATTTAATAAAAAAAAAAAAAATCAACTTAAATAGAGTTTGGAGATTTTGCAAAGACTAGGTCTGACAAATTCAATAGTATATATTGAAATACTTGAATTGTCATTAGTATTAATTGCATATTTATCATTATCATGATCGTAAACATGAAAAACATGTGAACATAAAAAAGATTTTGAGTAATCTCAATGTCAATCGGTCACTATAATCGTGATCTATATTTTGAAACTTCTTTTTTTTTTTACAGTATCACTAGAGGTAACCACAACAATCATTTGAGAAATATTAGTAAAAAGAGTATAATTACGTTAGTAACTTCCTTTTTTTTAATTCTACATCTTAGCATTTAAGTAACATCAAACTTCATTCTTTATCCAACGTTTTGTAATTTATTTATTTTATTCCCAAATATTTACAATCATATTTTATAATTATCAAAGTCATAAGATTATTATAGTTTTATTTGTTATGTATGGTATGGTTCCTTTGTACCCGTATATATTTGGATAGTCAACATTGATGGATGAATTCATAAAACTTATAGAAATTCATCTGTTTATAAAATAGTACCAAAATAATAATACTTTTTAATAGATAAAAGGGCACCACACATTATGAATAACATTCAATATAATATCCTATATTGGAATGAGTGTATAACTTGTACTATATGCAATATGCATTATGCATCTAATCCAAATAAATTATTCTGTGGTTTGTTGCATTTTCAATAAACAACATTGGAAAACAAAATAATATAAGTTACAGAGGAGGAGAGTGTAAACATTTCGAGATGTTTGTAAACAAAATGCAATAGCACGTGCCAAGAAAACGCTATTTACATTGAAAACAGAATATATATCTGAATAAAAAATATATACTGTACTTGAATATATATATATATATGATGAGAATTTATTGTATATAAGAACATTTGTATATAATAGAAGATTTATTTCATTCTTGACTCGCCAGACATGAAAATCCAATGCTAATGGTATTTTATGCGTCCAAATGTCTGCTATTGTTTTTTATTTTCCACAGAATCCAATTGATGTTGTCTTCTTATATTTTGTTAAAAAAAAAATATAATTTGATAAGAAACCTTTAACTTGAATGCATTCAATTAAAAAACCAAAGAAGCAAAGAGCATCAGATAATGCAAAATGATTTTTTTTAAAAACGAGAATGCATTCCAATAAATATTCACGTTGGAGAAAATTATGCAACCATCTGAGTGCAAATTGGTTTTTAAGTGTTTATCAATTTAAAAACTATATGATATTACTAAATGAACATTCTATCCTATGACCACCAAATAAATCAATCATAGTTGTAAGTAAGAATCTCGTCATACTCTTCATAGTACCATACTAATGTATTTCGTTCAATATTAATTTTATTTCCTTTCCTATTTAATTACAACTATGATAAGGTAATTTATAGACTTGTTGCATTTAAGTATCATCTTCAACTTTCGTCAGAAATAGTCAGAAATATACAGTAATAGTCAGAAATATACAGTACAACATGTGACTTCATATCTTGCAGCCATCATGTAATATGTGTTTCAACGTAAATTATTGAGTTCATTAGTTTTGTCTTCATTCGCTAAATATATATAATGTACAGGTAAGAATGATTATGCGGATTAATATGGAAGTTAATGAACAAACGATCATTGTTAACATATGGCCAATATCAATAAATTTAATTCTAAGCACATTCAAATGTTCATAAATTCTTTGTGAAACTAGCATTCCTAGAAATAATTAATTTAAAAAATATCCAAATAATTTTGAATGTTTTCCAAAAACTAATCAATATTCCAGATATCCTAATTGATAGTTGTAAATAGATTAATATTCCAATATTTCGCTTAAGTTTAGCAATATTTAAATTCAATGTAAAATGTGACGAAATATGCTATACACCGTACGTAGTACGTGGTCATAAAACTTTAATTATAACTTCTCGATATAATAACTCAAAAATCTCCATTTACACTACTCTTATATTATATATGTACTTCCTGAAATGATGATTCTCACAAATTTTTTACATCGTGATTTTGAATTTATTCTTATTAAGGTCATGAACACACAGTATAGTCAAATGGATAAAAAGATTGGGAAAAGGGACACCACGGCATGAAAAGCATATAAACACTTTGAAAATATTGCTAGCTGAACTGAGTACAATATGGAAGCGCAGTTCAAGTTGATCTGAATTTAGTTCAATAAAAAAAACTCTGGTACATAAATATTCAGAGATTCTGGTCCAAGAAGATACCACATTACCAAACACATTTACTAATCGTCGACATTGAAGTGTTCAATAACAATTCCTGAAAACAATAGAATGCATACTAAATTGACTTATATGTCACCTCAAAGTGAATGACAAACACATAGACGAGGTATAACGCTTATAATATTGATCAACTTATTATCGAACAAATCATACAAAAGATGCGGTAAGGTGTTCGAGGTGCTAAGCGTTATATGACAGTAGACATAAATTACGTGTTTTTAAATCAAATTCATATGATCGTGACATGATATATGCGAGTACAAGAATTTGGAAATATGTGCCATATAGACGCATATTGAGAAGAAGCATTCTAATAAATACAATATGAATTGGATACAATTATTTGATAATCAAAATGGAATTGGCATACACAGAGGAAATCCGTATGTGACGAACTCGCCAAAAAAAAAAAAAATGACGGGAATGTGTTAATAAAAAGGTTGGCATTCACAATTTTGGTATATAATATGGAGTAAAGTAGAAATTTTGACTTATGCACCATTGCGTGAAGCAAAGCTACGGTTATCAGATAGTTCTCATCGTGCTTGCACAAAAAATTACTCCCATTATATACTCCCAAACAAAATGTTTGTCTTTTTCGAACATCTGCGTTCATACACTGAACTGAAAAAAATTAACTACATTAGTTTCCAAAATACTGTAAAACATGTTGTTGAACTACCAAAGATTTGAATTATTCGATAGAGTAGCGTGTTAAACCAATATGTAGCTTTGTTGATGACATATGCATGTATATATATAAATACCAAGTCTGCAAAAAAGCGTTAAACTTATATTCAATAAGACGCCATAATCTACATACTATAGCAATGCGGGATATACAATATAGATTCAGCAACCGTTGGAAGTTCGTCGGTAACTCCATTCTCCACCAGTACCAATACCAATACTTAATCGACTATATACACTTCAAAAACATAGGCGTTTGATGTTCCTGTTATATTTGTTTTCAAATAATATTTCTCAAAGATTACACAATTGGAATAAAGAACAACACTCACTTTATTGATAATTCTAAGCAAAAAAAAAAAATTGATTTGTTATAATCAACAATTAGACTCGTAGGGGTAGACATAAAAGAAAATCGATTCTCATAAAATTAAAAACATAGACTAATTAAATAATTAAAATCATAATTAAATATTAATATGTGACAACATCTTAATATTTTCAGGACTTTTTTTATTTTTAACTAAATATGAAGAATATCCAAGTGTGATTCGATTCACTTATATATTACATGATGTTTCCATTGAAAATGTTAAAGTATATGCTTATGAATAAATTTTCTACAATATAAAATTTCAATGTATATTTTTGTGAAGGGTAAACAGAGTAGTTTGCGAAATCATTATTTTAAGCTATTGTATATGCTATTATATACAGAATGACATATGAACGGTACTCAATGCTATATAAGAAGAAGGGTCTGTATAAATGCATTCATATATAAATCTCTTGTTTTAAGCCCAGGATGTGAATGGAGTACAGAGTGAAATAAACAATATGTTTGCTATTTGCTACATTTATGTTAGCAATAACTTCGTTTGTTGTAAATCGCTAGAGGGTCAAATGTAGGTATAGATTGTAATACAATTTCAAAGAGATAATTCAATTTTGCTGATATCATCATTATAGCAGCCCTTTTTATTTGGCGAATATAGGTACCTCTCTCCAAATTCTAACACTGGTTTTAGAATGTTGATGTTAATCACAATGTCGATTGTGATTTTGTGAGTTAATGTTAGCTAGTATTTAATTACCCTCTAAACCTGTGTAATTTAACATCATAAAAATACGGTTATTTTTTTTAAGATGATTCTTATCATCATAATAATCCATGATAATTATCATCATCATGGATACTGCAAGATGTAGGCTTTAACAAATAGCATCAACATTTTCGAATTTTGGCATATTCCAATTATGTATGCAGCGATTTATATAGTCTGGCTGTCCAGCTGAAACATTTCATACAATTTTTGTATTATGTCAGTTAAATTTGTTGATCAAAACACACATTTTCCGATATCTTAAATCATTCCAGCAAGTAAATATTCCATTATCCTTTGTGTTACTATGAAATTTTGAGTGTTTTAAGTACTTATACAGTTAATGTCTGATACGTTTTAAGTGTTGGCAGCGTTTTAGTAGTGCACCACTATTCATTTATATGATTGACATACATTTTATTGCAAATCATCAACTCCGACAAATATAGTTGGTAAGAATTTTAAACACCAAGTTGAAAAATAATATGTAAGCCCCTTATTTATCGTATTTATCCTTTATTATCCAGTGACACCGCGGGGAGGTAAATATAGGTTGATCAAATTCTGCATGTTTGTTAGTCGTTCACTTCATACACTATCACCATATGCATTTGCCAATTATATAACAATATTAAATTCAATTTTAATCCTTTCATCCTCTCATTTAGAGTAATTATCTGTTGATACGACCACAGGACCTAAAATATAAGGCAACACACCACATACAAATAATTATCCGCTTTCTTCATGGATAAATTTTTTCAGTACAAGTATCCTTGCTGTTATTCTGTTAGGATATAAATTTAGCGGTGAATTTTATTTCTTCTCATTCACACATTCAAATGTACATATAAACATTATAATGCATTTTATGTCTGCCATCAATAATTTTTGATGATGAGAAGAAGGCTGCAAGAGAAGATTAATTTTATACCATATAATTCATACCATAAGCTATAAGTGTATATATTTCAGCAGTGCCTCATCGTATGGTAAGGTACTAAAGTACAGTGCATTCATTCATCAAAATAGTTTATGAATGATATTCGACCGAATTGTATGTTATAAAAAGCGCGGAACGGTTCGCGGGTTTATATTATATAGTAGTGAGATTTTTTCGAAATTTTATCGATTTAATTAATTAAAATTATTTTAGTTATTAAATGTAAGTGTTAAATTAAGTAAATTATTTTGTATATTAAAACATATGAGTATGATGTAAAGAAGATAATTTAGTTATTGATGTTTAAATTTAATTATTATAGTTAATTTAATATTATTGTGTTTTTTTTTACTGAATATTTTATTTGGATATTAACTAAAAACTTATGGTAAGTAAGATATCTAATACTCTAGTATAATAGATAATTAACTTCTACATCTCATTTTGTATTATTTTATTGCACATGAGATGCAATTTATGGAATACTTGTATTCTTCGAATTTACGCATATGTATGTTAAATATTCCTGATCAAATGATTGATCAATTTTTTTCATTCACAACAAACGTGTAATGGTAATGGTAGATAAACAAAAATATATTGACAATCCTTTGAATTAGGTTGAAAGAAAATCCATTTCTGCTGATACTTTTTTATCTGCGACATTCGCATTAATGACTCTCCAACTCAATTTTTTAACCCCAACTCAATCACATTATCATAATTACAGTATGTTGATTAAATGTTAATACAACTTATTACATCATTTCAAAAGTTAAATCGCTTCGATCCCATATGATTATTATGTGCACATATTGATCTAGCACAACTCGTAGAATTTTTTGATTTCTACAAATTCAACTAATGATAAGACTTAGGTCCCATATATATAATAGAATATAAATTTAAATCCACATTCACAATTAAAATTCATATTTATAAATATGAATTAAATTAGTAAATGCATCAGAGCACATTGTAAACAAGGATGATGATGTGGTGATCAATGCTAAGATAGGTCATCCAATATTATACTAATAATCAAGAATCACGGGGTCGATCAAATACCATTTTTTTTTTTTTTTTAAATTTTTTTTAACTATCAAAAATATAATGACCGCTAGATTTTCATAAATGCCTTCATGGTATTGTTCACAATTGTATACGAAGTGCGATTTGGTAATGAAACTTTGATGATAATATAATCAAAATACTAGAATACTATATATATTATAATAGACATTCAGAAGAAAATAAAGTTCATTTGATGTTTAATTACAAAATTTATGCAACACATTTTTCTTGTCTATTTCCGCATCATTTGGAAATAGAAGATCTCCTATAGATTTGAAAAACCAATTAACCTTAGAATCATGCAAATAATGAGTTTTATATTATCTAGATAGACAATAATGGTATAATAATTCATTACATTCAATTAGCGTTCACACCTAATATACAACAATTGTATGAAGGTCTAAAAACAAGGAATTGATCTATAAACTTACTGGTTTCATAGTGATTTTAACTCATAACTTGCCTTGTTAACACGGAATTAGAGACAGAATGAAAATGGAAAAAATTGTTTGAATATTAGTGTTGAATTTTTGAAAAGGATACATAGCTTGAGACAGTTGGTTTCACAAACGAGACGTATGAGATATGAAAGGAACGCGAGAGTTTATTGTATTGTACAACAAAATGTAAAATTAGTCTCATATTATTTATATTGAAAAAAAATGTATGTCAACATTGATTCAATAATGAGCTCAATAAGTTAGTTACTTTTGAATTATGTGTAGTCGCAGGACTACCAACCCTTATCTGTGACTTGTACTTTTTTCCATAGTTCTAATATAATCGATATATTTTCTGGACTGAAATATTTCTTTTAAAACCAATCTAGCAAACAAATTTTGTTACAGTCGTGATCATCACATTTACGATGTGATCATTTCATGTATGATTCAAATCCTAAAGAGTATGAAGAAATTTAGTGTGACTTATTTATGAGATATCAAACATAATTTTGTTATGTGGTTATGGTCAATAGGTCATTAATAAAAATTTAATAAAAGAGGTTTTATTTCTACTGGAACTCAGGAAGAACATTTACATTAAGTTTGAAGGTATCAGACGTTATGTCACCCAAAACAATGTGATTCGTTACAACATAATATTAATTCTTTATTTTTAATTTTAGCACAAGATATATAGGTTGTGGGTAATCTGCATCTTGAAATGAGATATAATATATCATAATTCATTAAAGTTCGATGTATAATCCTTAGCTATACTTAGTTTGATGGTATGGTTTTTTAACTACCATACAGATTATTAAGAAGAATCGTATATGTTTCAAACAAAACGTTTTATTGAATTTACTTTGAGATTTTGTATATAAATTTCATCAGGACTGAGGATCCGCTGACATTTGTAACAGTTATTACATTCGGTTATCATATGTATAAATAAGTGTAATATGATCAGATATTCAGTTAGTCCTTAAAGATTTCAACATAATATTATATTACTATTTAGATAAAGATATATATGTTTATATACTAACAAATGATATTATTTACTATTTACTCAATTTAAAGATGCCGAAGCAAAGAAATATTTTGTAAAAATCAATGCCACTTTATTTATAAGAAATAATTTGGAAGTTTTTTTTTTTTTTTTTTTATTATTTTTGTTTTTAGTTTCTTTTAGCTTAAATTTTAAGTATATTTATTAAATAAATGAAAAATATTGTATTTATGTCATTCGATATATACATTTTATAAATTGAAGCCTTTTAAAAAAATCATGTTCTACGGTTATGTTTACATTTTGTCTGCCTGTATAAATTAGTTAAATCTACTGAAAACAGAACAAATATGCAATAATCAATAAATAAGTATCAATTACTATTTATTTAATTAATTAATAAATAATATTTGGTCGATGATAGGTAAATTATATTACGAAATTTTATTTCAAACTTATCCATATGCATATATATAAGAGAATATCACTAATCCCTTTTTATTGGCAATGAAGTTTCCTCACCGCACACGATAAATCTTCTGAAGATGCCATCATATTGTCACACATTTCATTTATAAATCCATTTTAATGTCTTTTATATAGATGGAATATACTAATATTAACTAAATATTAACTTATCCATAAATTAACAATGATTGATACTTTCTCGAAAGTAATATTTAAAAAGAAAGAAAATTACTTCCATATATGAATAGGCTATTAAAATCATCATCATATGAACCCATTTGAGTGCTCAGAGTGTGATGATGACCTATAAAATATTGAATGCTGATCCATATCAATGTATAAAATAGGTTTTGTAATTGAAATTTTCGAAAAATTGAAATAGTATAATAGCTAAAATTGCCCGACAATTTTAATACGTCAATTTTCACATACCCTCAATTGGTATTGTGTTTGACCATGAAGATTTTTAATATTGCTTGAGTTAAGCTTCATATGCTAGTGAAACGGATAAAGGAGAAATTCAAAAGATAAACTGTACATAGTGTCTTTAAAAAGCGTAGTCTTGTCGACTGGAAAACGACAGATAATCTCAAATGCGGCTCAGTAAATAAAAAGATGAATTGAATCCATTAATGAGCTACAGAACACAGTTGAAATTTTTATCAAGGGTATTTTAATCGTAAAATTATAATTAATTCACAAATCTGTAGTTTCTATTCAGAAAACAATATTCACTTGAAATAAGTATTGAGATTATGTTGAAATTTGCGATCGGAAATTAATGTTACACGTAATGTGAATAGACATATCCCATAATTTTGAGAAGATAAGTGATGATCGACCAATATTTTGAGATTGCTCAACCTTTATTTACCTGCCAGTGATACCACTGTAAATATGATCATTGTTTTTGTCAATTGTGTGACGTGTGATCGTGATCGTCCGTAATTGATTATAGATGACTTCTCAAACTATTGCGATATTGTCAATTTAAGACACTTATATACAGTATTTGTTAATCATCATAATTATACATTTATCTATTTTAGTAATTGTGAACTAATTGCAACATACAAATTATTATGTTTTCATAATGAAAATTATGCTAATAGTATTTACTTTCGTGTTCCATGTGTGTTATAATACTTTATAATAATGTGTAGTATATTCCAATATCGGTTTCATAGTAGATTATTGGCTTAGATTAATTATTTAATATATACGTATATATTGAAAATGTATAAGTACTTTTCAGCTTCTAAATAAATAGAATTTTGAAAAACTATTTATTTATCTAAAATCTCTTAATATCGAGATATAATCACAACGTTTGGTAAATCTCCAACGAGTATGTGGTAAAAGTATAAAGTTAAATTTTATTGAATTTTATTTAGAGACTGGACATTAACTGACGTCCGCAAGTAAACAAAAGTCTAAAATCAATACATAAATTTTTATGTATATTCAATTCATTGGAATATACGAGTATATGTACTCGTAGTTACTTAAAGATTGGGTAATCCAAAAATAAATTTACATTTCTAAATAATCGTATACAATTTTTTTTTTTTTTTTTTTTTGTTTTTTGACATCAAAAAGAATGTAATGACTTTTCGGTCTAATTAACTTGGATGCAACACATGTTTTTTTGGGAATTTTATTTTGAAAAGTTCGATGTATTTTTTAATATAAACGAAAAATGTATAAATGCAACGCAATTAGACAGAAGTTCATATCTTTCATCGAATGCATTTTATTTTATTTATTTTCATTTTTTTTTTTCCCCATACAATATCATCATATCACTGTACTCGTATACTTCATAAATATTTATGTGTTTAAATTAAAAATTTCCAGTAAAGGGTACAATTTCCCTTATGTATATGGTGGGCACAAATTTACAGTAGTCATAGTTTTGTAGAGCTATGAAAATACATAATAAAATGATCAGGAAATAAATGTAACATAAATGACCAACTATAAATATAAAATAAAATTATCCATTGATTATAGTAAAATCAGATTGCTCAATTCTTCGGGATCAATGCATAAGACGTAATAATTGAAAACTATACTGTACAAATTGTGGATTATCGAATACTGGCGACCATTAAAATCGATTGTGTTTTAATTCAATTGAAAAATCCTTTATTACATGAAATTTGTAAAGCATTTGTGAAAAATAACAATTTTACATTAACAGTTCATCGAACACCCAAAAGCTTTTTGTACACATACTGGACCTATGATAGCTCTTGAAAGTTGAATGGATATGTCTATACTGTGGGAAAATTGAAGAATATAGTTGGAGCTATAACAATTGTATTTCACTTATGAGAATAACAATTCTTGGCGGAAGGATATAGAAGTTAGTGTCATTAATAAAATAATATCCCAGATACAATCTTCTTCGTTTCTAAAAATACTAAACATTTAATAGGAATATGTTGCATAGACTGAATAACACCATTGTAGACTATGCTAAGAATTGCAATGAAACATAATGAATTTCGGATGTACAAACATAAAAAAAAAAAACATAGAACTAAAGAACTTGCATTTCCATGCAAATGTTAAGAAATTTTTATATATAGTCAGTGCTAATCATAAATTATTCGATTTGATTTTATTCTCTAAATTTTGTTCCGGATGATCATTGTAACATTCGCATTTCAGCTATGTGTCAATTCTGAATATGGTAAATTTTTCTCCTTCTTCTACTTATTGACAAGAATGGGATCAGATACCATTACGATCACTGAAGTAGTACTACTAAGTACTAAGTAGAACTATATTCTGCCTATATTAAATTACCATTTCCGAAAAGAATTTCATAAGATACGAATGAGTTCTTGATCCGGTAACATATTACTGAATTTTCTCATCCTTTTATGTAGAATGATTATTTTATTTAAAGCCTACGATGTTGTATAATTAAGTATATTCACTTGAATAATTAAGTAAAGTGGTGAATGCCAGATACTTTAGTTTATTTGTGAGATAATTTGGAAATCTAGTTGGCAAACACTTTTTAATTTTCATCATACGCCGCACCATTTACATAAATTGTGATTGAACTGTCGATGACACAATCAACAATACTACCCTCATAATTTATTACCTTATAAGCATTTTATTAAACACATTCCTTTTGATCGCTCCTGTACATCAACTAAGTGCAGCCTTGCCTGATTTACGTTTTTTTTTTTTTTTATGTACATTAGTAAATTTAATGTAAATTAATGCACATAAACATATCAATATGTTCTCTCGATAGTTAATATCACATTCGTGTCCATTATTGCACGTATACTTTCTGTCTATAAAACTTGAATATATATTCACTTATGTTACCATTTAACATAAAAAATGCTCATATATCACAAAGTACGAGTATAGACACGTAAAATTGGATACCATATGTAAAATTTGTTATATATTTACTTATGAAATTTATTGGAAAATTCTTTGATCTCTTGAATTTCTGTGCATATATACAATAAGTTCATAAATTACGTATATTATAAAATTCATAATGTTTACGTAATAGTTGCAAATTTCAATTTGATTTGTTTATAAATGCCTATCACATCTATTGTCAAATATAACTGATTGATCAACAGTTGCATGCAATTTGTGAATTATACAAACACTATAGTTTACATATATGAATGACTCTGAATTTTTGAATTGCATCAAATTGCAATGAAATCATTCATATATATTTGAATACACATTTGTCAATTTTTTTATATATATAGTCAAAGCATAATATTAGTTAATTTTGGTTCCATATATAATCATTGACTTCTTTGAAAATGTATAATGTACGATGTATACGAAATTATTGGGCCATATTATAAAAGATTAAATTTCAACATCAGAGGTAAATGGTTGACTAACACATTACCCGTATCACAGAAAATATAATTAACTGAAAAATGGTGTGACCAACTAACATCTACATATAGGTTACGCAATCAATCTATACTTTCCGGCGATGTCACCGACAACTCAATCATAATATGTCAATTTCTGTCGTGTCGTGTGAATGTTTAAAAATTACGTTGTAATTCTAAAAGAAATTAAATCTACATGATAATATCTAAAATAGTTGGTGAATTCCAAACGGTAGACTTGACTTGATCACGACATATGCCTGCTAAGACAATATGAGAATAATATGTGGGAAGCAAACTTTCGGAATGCAAAGTGTGCATTCCGTGTACAAATTTTACGAAACTTGAAATTAAATCAATTTGTTCATGCTATTGTAAGCATTGTGTTAGAGTTAGTAAGTTACGAACATAATCATTTAATAAATACAAAACTTTCGTCAATTATTGCAGTTATATAATTTTTTTGTTTTTTGACCAATTTCCATATCAATTGACATTTACGGATATTGACGGTTCTTTAAACGATGGAATCACACTATAATCTGACGAAGAAAATTGAATTGTATAACCCATAAGCAGTGAGTGATTTATGCTAGACTGAATTATTTAGAATTTAATTAATAGAAAACAGCCATCAAAATATTACCGATAAACAATTTATTTTAAAAATGCACAACTTTAGATTATTTGAAATTTGTTGCGAATGCCAGACTCAATTCCAAATACCAAACATTTGCCAAGCTTTTTTTTGTATCCGAAATTTTACATCTATACATGACCGCCATCAATTGATAAAAAAAACTTCCCAAATATTAGAAGTCCTCTATTTCATCGATTTTTTTGTTTATCGTTGACTGTAAGTGAACATCTCCTCGACATACCAATCTCCATTAGTTTCGTCTTTGAAATATTGATCTTTAGAAGATAGGTGTATATATAATATCATGTATTTAAAATTTAATTAAGTATCACTTCATTACAAGTTACTCGAATAAATTTTTTTGTAAATTAATCATTAGTTTATTTTGGTCGTGAAGTGCTTATTTTTGTAGCATATTATTCTTTCGATATTATTATAAATTACCTATAGATCTGGTTTTTAACGTCTGAATTGCATAAAAGATATATTTTTTTAATGAGAATGAGATGCATTGAGTGCTATGCAATTTACGTGCATACAAGATCTCAATTTAAAATTAAATTTAAATAAATTAGTCTGCCTGAGGCATAGCAATTAAATTTACCTCTTATTATTCAACGTTTTTTTTTCTTCCAACATTTTAATTAATCTTATCTTGTTAATCAAAAAATTGACACTGATTATAAGTGTTGCTCTTTCATTAGTAACATTTTAATTATACCAACATTGTTGAATGACCAAATTTGGTATTTTTGGCATGAAGTAGGCCACTTGAAATGTTTATACCCATTTGTTAAATTTCAATTGAAAAAAAATAAAAACTTACTACAACATTCGTATACCAAATATATATAGGCTATGATAATTTACTTTTAAAATGTTTTGAGGTAACAGATAATTATATGGTTTTATATTTTAAAGTATAAAAAGCAAATTTTAAAAGTCTTAATGATATACATTACATTCGACAACATTAATATATAAGTTTAAACTTGAATAAAAAAAAAACTAAGAGTATAATTTATATAAATTACTGGTGTGGTTAATAAATGATGTACTAACAACTATGAACCTCATGAGATTAAAGAGTGTATCCTTTGTGTTGTCGACAGTATTCTATAGTAGGTCATAAACTAATGTAATATACGCACTAGCATGGAATACGTAAGAAATACTGACATAAAGGAATGTAATAAATACCTTAGCGGTAGGAGTTGTAGTGAAGTGAAAGTACTGACCATCAATCGTGAACAATGGCGACTGTTCGTTGACGCATTCTGTTCCCTCATAGAATAATAGTTAAGGTAAAGTGATAGTAATTTAGATCATTGAATATTGTTAAAGGGTACCTCCTTGAAAACTTTTCTGCCATATTTCACAAATCAAATAGAACTTTTCGGCGGACATGGTAGCTATCATAATTTGAATAAACTGTATAAACAGTGATAATGCCAATAATATAATCTGACATGTCTTTATCGCCAGCTGAATTTAAAATTTTTTACTGCTGAAATTTAATCGCAATAAAAATACTGGTTTCGCCATTTGAAAAGTGGTGTTTTAAGTAACGCTTGAAGATACCGAATTGAGGGTGTTATTGAATAAATACTTCTGCCAAACGCAATACAACTCAGACACATTGGGAATGACAGACAGTATAACAGTACTCGGAACGATACTGTAAGGTCAGTTAAAGTGTACTTGGAAATGCAGCAATTGAATGTCATACTCCACAAGCCGTATTCACCATTACTCTTTTAAATTAACACTTGTTTCGATCGATGACATATGATCTGGCTGAGCAGTTCTTATGGAGATGACAATAAATTAATTGTTTCATGGATAACCTCAAGAATTATGGGAATAACTAGTGTTTAGAGATAGGTAATATTCTGAATAAAATCGATTGTACCAATTATGAACAATAAAGGTCCAATTTTAGCAAACCAAATTTCTTAAAACTTACTTATAACCCCATTATTAATTCATTATCATAATTTTAAAGTGTATAAATCTATTATACACTTTAAAATTAGGATAATGAACACAGTTTTGTTCAAAAAATTTGAACCTATATGCATTTGTGCCGATTGTGTTATTTTGTACTAGTAATCCCACGAAGAAGAGAAGTGGACATTGAACTAGATACGTATTAAGAGTATAATATTCCAATTACCAACGATTAAGGATTTTTAAATGAAATTAAATTTATTGTACAAACTCTCGACAATGCTGCTAACTGAAAATAAAACTTCAAGTCTCAGAAAATTGATTTAAAAATGAATATTTCAAGAATTAAATTTATGTCTAGTACAGAAATGTATTCAATGAATAATTTTTAATGATAATGTTATTGCAAAGATTGCTGTACAAACTGAAATTGAATACACATTGACAAGTGGTCTGTCGGTGATATTACAAGAGTCTCAATCGAGTGAAATGGGTATACATACTAGAAGATCCTGTCATCTAAAACCAACGTAGAACATAGAAAATATCATTAAGAAGTCTAATACCATTGGCATAAATCATAAAACAAAGTGATGGTGATGACCAATAGATACTACTTGCGTTGATGTCCGTGTACCATATGTGAACGAAATGAAAAGAAATGAATGGACCAAGAGAATTAATGGTTTTAGATAGAAGAACTACAAATAGTGGAAAGAACACGTGTAATTATATGCATCTGATGAATTGACAAAGAATTTGCATCTAATTAAGTATGGACAAAAACAAAATGTCAGTATACCAGAGAAATTTCAAAGCTTAATATCTTTCGTAAAATAAAATATGTTAAATTATTTGTTCTAATTCTTACCGATTTGAATACTTTTTCATCAATTTTCCATTATTACAGAGTCGACGATATAGCGTTTGTGTCAAAACAAAATTGTTCACAATCACTTTTGCAAAAAGTATTAAATTTAACACTTCAAATACGAAAAACACATAAATATTTTCTAATCAAAATAAATATTACAAATCTTATAATGGCGACAAGTTGCCTCTGAATGTTTTAAGACAAATTAGACGAACTGTTTGCATACCGCACAGTCAAATGAAATGTTGAATCAACATGACGTTAGATATTGCAATGCGATATCGATTTGATTTCGCATACACTTTCAATTTTTGTGTATAGCTTTCCAAATTTGGATCTTATTCAACAGCACGTTTAAATACTCGATCCCAGTATCCATTTGATTTGTATCGTTTAGTATCAAATGGTCATTAATCATTATAATGTATTGAATTGTACGCTCTATTCTACAGCATTTTTATGTATATAAACTCTGTTAATAACTAAATAAAGTTGATCAGTTTTAATATATAATTTCTACTTGGAAACTGCGAAAATATGTTATGCGAGGCTAATTTATAAGAATAATTGCTTACGGGCATATTTTAAAGAGCCATTACAAATCAACAAACCTACCGAAATTGAATCAGTAGGGTATTTTAACTAATTCAAATTTGAAACTAATAATAGACACTACGCAATGTGATGAGGCACACAGCCTGCAGTTTGGTTTCAAATATTCCATTATTCCACCATCACCTTTGAGCATTATTTCTCTGAGATTCTGAAAAAATCTTCAATAAATACACAGCAGCGATCCGTTCAAACAAATGAGATTGATAAAATGTTTCTAGTGAGGAACGTTATCTTTTTAACATCTCTATGATTTTTGTAGCATTTGCACACATATCTAACTAAATTCAATTATAATCAGTTGCAGTCAGTACTGTGAATATAGTCTTTCTATCGATATGGTCAGTTTATAAAGAATTGAAAATGTTATCTGAAATACTTAACAGAAGTTTGATATAGCCAATGTGGACTAGTTTAAACTGAAGCACGACCTATGATACTGGCATCTGATTATATTATATATATAGTTATGTTCAAATTTAACATTACACATTATGGACAATATATGAAAGTTAACGTACAACCACCATTTTTCACGATCTGTAAGTATCAGTTTGCTTTCATTACATATCTTGCTAACAGAGTTTGTTGTTGATTCATAATATTTTTTGACAACGACGATTTTCATAATACAAGATTCGTGGTGTACATAGTCATTTGAATAATTCACTAATAATAATTATTATTATACCTTTTCATTACATAGATTTAAATGGACCAACACGGAACTAGAATTGTTCCAAATAGAAGAATACCCTCGGCAAGGATGCCAACTCCAACATTTGATGGTACGTTATCATCAAATAATAACAGGCATAATAAAATGAGGTAAGTAAAATAAATTGTTACATTATCAAATTTTGTAGTATAGTTCCAAAATGATTCTGAATAGTTACTTTATTTCGTTGTATTCTGTAATTAGGCAAATAGTTATAAGTTATATTATATACGCGTATCCTATAGTTTCTATTAGTGGTGTAAACATCCTTAGACAAGGATTTACGTTAGGTAGGCTAGTGTTTTAAATTCGAATTAAATAGCATAAGGATGGTCGAAAAAATTATCGTTTGCATTTAAATCAAATTTGAAGACCAAATCAAACAGGATGTTCGTAACTGAATTACTTGAAATTTTAGTTAGATTAAAATGCATATTCAAATTTAGCAGATACAAAGCTTAATATGTTAACTGATAGGCCATTTACAATCGTTTCATTTGCTAACAAAAAAAAATTACATAGTTTTTTTTCAGTGAATACATCGAAATATATTCGAAAATACTTTCGAAATATATTTTCGTCTTTACTTGTACGTACTTGGTGTATTTCTTCGATAAAATTTCTACGATTATTTTTCAAATAATATCGAAATATTAACAAGACAAAATATGCAATTACAATATTTGCTATGAACATGGATGCTCCAAATTAAGCAAAATAGTCCGTACCCATTTGTTATGTTTATACCAAAGTGTATATGCAGGAATTTCAGGACTTTAGATCAGAATTAAAATATACCAATTGATTTGCTTTGGAGTGTACAAAATATTCCTTTTTATCCTGAAACAGAAAAAGTGCCATAATCAAATACTTTTTGTATGTAATTAACCAGAGACTATTACTATTACCATGAGATCACATAAGTATTACTGTGTGATACCATAAAAACGAGTATTTTACTATCGATTTAAATGCAAATATTTAGCATCAGTTGACCAGGAAAGTAACAATGTACATATACTCGTAATACGAATCTTGCTTCAGGACATAGAAAATAAATAAAATCATCCTCAATTGTACACATTCAATATTATTGGATACTATGTTATTGACGTCTTAGTGTGTTATAATATATGAATTTAGTTCCAACACTTCAAGGAGTAGAATCAATGAAAAATTTTGTAGCCTGCATATCCTGGGCAATAAACCGTAAAGATAAGAATAATAACGATAATTACGCAAGTATTAAATCCTTTAAAAGATTCACCTGAAATAAACCGCCATGTAGATAAGATACGTAAATGACTGAGTATAATTACTGTCGCCTACTTGTTACACTAGATATAATAATATTTATGCAATAATTACACAAATTAAAATGATTGTACTAACTAGAATTTTTCAGGATATCCTTTGGATTTGTTTAACAGAAATGTTTTCTTTTTCTTTTTTTTTTTAGCTCAAATGGAAATGTGTTGGGACAATCAAATAAACCTTATGTAAGTATATTACGAGTACATAATAGTTTCATCATCATCATCATCAACATACGAGTATTGTATGCCTAAATATAAATAGTAATTTCTATTTGGTAAATGTTTGTTTTATTCCTGTAAACAATTTACTAGAAATGTACAAATTCAATTTTAGAAAATTTTAAAACTATACGTACTTATTAAGCATAACATACCAACATATTTTACATTCATTTAAAAACAGATACATTGTATCTTTTATTATATAATTGTAAAATAGTTTCATTCAATTGAGAAATTAGACCATTCCAGTGGTAAACTATGTCAAATGTCCGTTTAAAAATCTAGTATTGTAATAACTATCTATCGCAGTGGAAAATATCTGACCCTTCAAACCACTTTACTTTATTATTCAAATGTAATAGCATATCGGTCTTAATAAAACTGCTAATGGTCAGATGGTCAGAGCATTGAATTCGGACTGTATGCACTGAATCAGTATAGAGGTACCAATCAATACAGAATATACTTGCCAAAGAGTATCTTATTAAACGTTTTTGGGAAATTTGTTTGTAAAATTTTTTCTGGGAATCTTCGGAAAGTATTATCACCTTCACATTATGAATTATTAATTATTTTTGATGAAATTGTATACCGCCACAGTAAAAGCATTCTATGACTATCATTAATTTTAATGCATTTCAGCAATGAAAACCTTAACCTATCCGACTTTATTCTTCGACTAGAAGTAAGATAATTATTAAGTCACTGCATTAAACTGTATAAGTAATTTTTAATGTATAAAGGGTAGTTATAACCTAACTTGAATGTGATAAAAATATAGTATATTTATATAACTTTTAAATTTAATAATTTATACTCAAATCTAAATATCGGTAATAAATTTTACTTAGAATTTTTTCGGTTTTACAATGGAACTTACTTTATATTTCAAAATATTCACAAAAATGAAATTCCCCTAGTTTAAATATACAACAAAAAAAAAATATGTAAATCAAAACCGATTTACATTCAAAAGCATATGCAAACCATATATCATATGTGATTTCTATAAAAGATCTTTTGAAGTGAGAATATTAAAGAAAATAAATATTTTTCAAACAAATATATTCTTGTCTATGGTTCACATTTTATGTATACGGAACTGACATTATTGTACAAACATGCACTAACAATTGTAATACACAATTAAGTGCATAATAAGATAACTCATAATAGTATAATTGAACACAGATTGTAGAAAAGATAAAGTATTTTAGTACGTATGAAAATGAAGGCGATAAACGAGTTAGGATCAACGAATCTGATGAGTTGCGCTTCTGATCATGTGCTTCCAGTACAACCAGATAAAACAGTAAGTGCTATGTCGAAGTAAGACATGCAGAAACTAACATTTGGTTACAGTTTAAGGATAGTATTATGAATTGCCATTGTTTTCTGTTTTATGAACATCCGCATACACATAATATAGTCTATACATTTATTTAAAAGTTTTGTCCTTTCCTTTCCTCTATAATAGAAATCATCAGTCCAATTTCCGTTTTTATTTTCAAACTTTTGTCGAATATTTATACTTTTGTGTATATGGTTTTTTTTTTGTTAATACGTTCAAAATAATATGATTAGCTCAATAAAAAGAAAAGTAAATAAAATTTCAAGATGAAATGTGATGGGTTCTATAAGATTTATATACTTATATTTTATATAATATAAGTACTCGGACGTATACATAGAGAAACTGGTAAAAATAATTGGTTCGGATGACTGCCTAACCATACAAAGATTTCAATATTTACTTTATATTTTTTTGTTCTAATTGCATTGACAAAATCACTGTACCGTCCATAAAAATATTTATTTTCCTATTTTTGTAGAAGAAAAATTTTCAACCCAAATAGTATATAGAAACGAGGAAATTGAATTATTTTCATTGGGTACAATAAGCGAATCTATATGGCTATATGCTATTTCTTGATTAACACAATTACTTAAATAATGTAATCAAGCTTTTCGTATCAGAATATGTAATTGTAATTGGATTAATACAATAATATAGAGATAAAGTTATTCACTAATAACGTCTCCAAACACATATAAGGCAGATGTTAATCTTTGAAGAAGAAATGTCTGGTTTGAGGCAACCGTACCCACCCTAATATCATTAACTCGACCTTTACATATTAGATAGAATAAATTGATGTTTCTATAATAATATGCATATAAATAATATGTTTATGAAAACAACTAAAAATGTTTTGAATTTTCTTTAATCACATCAGATCAGTAGAGATCTAAATTGATAAATGAACTTTTCGACATATACATAGATGAAGAAGTCACCAGTTGCTTTACTTCAGTGTGCATCATATACTGGCACACTTATTTCTAACTTCTCTTTAATGTAATGAAAATAAAACCAAAATAGACCTAATTTGTGAAACCCACATTGACCATCTAGAATATATTTCAGTGAAACAAAACTACAAACTCATCAAATTCGCATTGGTGAAGTTTCCTGTTTTAACTCTTTGCATAAACACTAAATTCAAAAGCTGCAGAAGAACTTACTATTGAATCTCTTATTATTATACTATTACAAACTATGCATGAACTATACTGAAGTTGATAAACCTATATTGACTCTATACACCGGATATATTGTCAAATGTACTGATATATTCTATTTAAATTACATTATTCATTCATTCAACAACATAATATAATAATCATTATTCTGATCGATCAATCATAAATTTAATGTTTTGTATTATTTCTGAATTTATTCAACATAATTTTTAAATCTTAAAGCTCCCAATGCATAAATCTCATTGGTTTTTGGCTCATTTAGCATAATAAATTCAGATAAGGGATGATGGAAAAAATTTAAAATAAAAGTAGAAAACAAAAACTGCCAGCATTATTACGGAAATGTAGAGGATGAGTATAAATGGAATTAATAACCCTCAACTTACAGCTATATATTTCCCATCTGTTTTGATGTTTCACTTTTTCTATTTCATTTTTTTTTTTTGGATGTTTTGCCTCGGAAAAAAAAGGAATCGTTTTTTTTTTCCTTTTTCTACTTGAAAGAACTTTTAAATCAGTTTTCTATTAATTATTTATAATAAACTGTCCATAAGATTTTATCGCTTGATTTGACCTCTTGTAATAAATTAATTTATTATGCATTATGCGTACTTTGTTGGTTACAAGAAGTAGATTAATTTATTTATATATAAAAATCAGTATTCCCTTAAATGAAATCAGATTCGATTATAAAGAAAATGTAAGGATTTGGAAATTTTATCATAAATTAGTGTATATGATTTTAGAAGATGTTTTGTTTAAATCTTCTCTGTTAATAGTATGAGTATATGAGTTCCGTCGTTTGCTTAAGTTTTCTTTGATACCTTGTTGAACATAAAAATATCACCAAAGCACCAGATCGTGTTGTGTCTATTTTATCGCTAAATTTATAGATAAAAATGTCTGACTGAATTTGGAGTGACTTACAATCTGAATTAGTTCGATATAATGATGATGTTGGTGGTGATTATTATAATGTTCATATTGATGATGAAACTCAAATTAAAATATATTGAAATCAAATTTTCATCATTAACTTCAATAGTATTTCATTAGTTCGTATTTCATTAATTGAAATCTGTACCGTTTTCAATAAATATATCTTGCACACAATTATATAAAATTCAATTGTAAAACTAATTTAATTCAGAGGATTCCATACAATGAACCGCATTATTATCGTATAATAAAAGACATGACGGAATTTAACTTAAGCATTCAGAATACAGAAATTCTTCCTTTTATTTTAGGCATTAGTACGTCGAGCACATTCATCGAATGGACAAAAGAAGGCAAATTGTCAACCAAATAACTTGAAGACATTAAATTATATGCAACCATCAAATAATAATAGTATTTCAATTAATTTACATGAGTCGAAAGTATTAAATTCAACAGTATCATCTACGATTGTAAATTCTGCAGAATATAAGAAAAAAATATCTCAACAATGTCATTTATATCAACAAAATTATGTTGAGTCAACAATTGATGCAGAAAGTAATTTTCTTGGCGATATATACGAACGACACTTATTGAATCAAACAACTTTTGAGCATGTGAATAATTTAAGAAACCGATTAAGTGTAACGACATTATCAACTAATTTGAATATCAATAGTAATGGACACTTTCAAAGTCAAAAATTTGAAACAAATAATGCTCAACAATTAATATATGAAACAATAGATCAACATCGACAGGAAAGACGTCATCATTATCATCAACAACATAAAACACAAATTGCGCATAAAACACATCAACAAAATCAGTATCAATACCAGCGTCAATATCATCAGCAGCAGCAACAACAGCAACAACAACAACAACAACAACAACATCAACAACAAAAACAACAACAACAACAGCAACAACAACAACAACAACAACAACAACAGCAACAACAACAGCAACAACAAAAACAGCAACAACAACAGAAGCTACAACAGCTGCAACAACAACAACAACAACAACAACAACAACAACAACAACAACAACAGCAGCAACAGCAGCAACAACCACAACAACAACAACAACAACAACAACAACAACAACTAACACAACAACTACAACAGGAACTACAACAGCATCATTCACAACATCAACAAATACATCATCAACATATACACCAGCAACGAAAAATACAAGTACAGCTACCGCAATATCAGCTACATCAACCACAATCATCTGTTCAACATCAACTTTCACAACAGCAAAATTCACAAAATCAAATATACCAAGAGAACCAAGAATGTCTACCAGATAAAGTATTGCATCCCGAACAACCACCTCATACACCAGAAACACAGCAAATACCACAATTACAAAAACCATTACAACCACCACAACCACAAACATTGCAACAACAACATCCACCGAAACAAAAACAACAACTGCAAATACATCAACAGCCCCAATCGGCACAACAATTGACATCTCTTCAGCAATCACAACAACAACAGCAACTACGATATGTACAACTATCAGAACAACAGCATGAACAACAAGAACACAAACCAGAACATATACAACATGGGCATCAAAAATCTTCTTGTCAGAAATTTCAACCACATGAATATGACTCAGTAAAACTACAGCCATTACAAAGCCATTGTCAACAACAAAATCCACCTCAACAACACCCACCACCTCAACAACAACAACCATCTCTGCAACAGCGACAACAAATTTCCCTATATCAATATAATAATACAACAATGGAAAGAGGTTCAAGAATACGCCAACAAAGAAAAGTTAATGGTGAAAATACAATTAAAATTCAAAAAACCCCAAAGAATTTATGTGATAATACACAAATCAATAATAATAATGGTATAATTTCCTTAAGAAAACATTCATCAGGAGGCTTTGGTGAACAAAATTTATGTGAAATTAGCTATGTGCAACGAACTAAAACAGATGTTAATTTATTTTATGATTATGCCGATCATAGTGCCTGGCAAATAAAACAAAGTGGTAATAGTAGTATGGAAAATGATGTACAACATAAGAAAAATATTCGCGTTGATCCAGTGGGCGGAAATATGTACGAAGAAACCCCATTAAATTATAAAGATGGGAAAGTGTCCAAAAATGAAAACAGAAATAGTAAGATTAATATAATGTTAGAGACAGCACAGGCAATGGCAGCAGCTGCCTATTTTGCAAGGTTGGTAAGATTTTATTTAATCTTATTTTATATTAAATAACGACTTTCGAATCTATAGTTTATATTATACAACTAACTTTAAAAGGATGTAGGATTATTTATATTTTTATTTATTTATCTATTTTCCTTTGCATTTCTTATGGTATTTTGCAATTATAAATTATGTGAGTCCACTGTAGTATATATGATAGGTCTGGCAAAAAGTATTTCCATTTGTTGGGTCCACCATGAAAATTGACGAAGTCAAGAGTGGATAAAATTATTTGTAATGAAACAAGTTTTTTGCCACCCTAATATAATTATTTAATTATTAACGGTGTTTTAGGGGAAACTTTTTTTTATAATTGCCTTTGTTTAGTAAAATTATACACGAGTACACTTATCAGGCTATTTCATCAGTATTTTAACCGTTACGTTTATTCACCAAACTCACAAACAATATACTGGATATCTATATTTTTGTCCACAATCATATGCCATAAAGTAAATGAATACTGTAATCGTGTTACTGGTGGTACTGCAAGAAGTTAAATATCAATTTCAAGAGTTATCATTCAACATATATACTCTATATGGAGCTATGTGTTATATGATTATCTATCCATTCAGTTCATCACCATATTAATCCAATTGGTTCCAAAACCAGATGACATTATTCATTATCTTCAGCATCATTTCACAAAGCAACATATTAAGTTCAAACAAACACTTATGTTCATGTTATGTACTTAAATCTGTTGGTAATTCTGTCGACTATACTTTGCTACACAATAAATATGACTTCATTGTAAACTTTACGATACACTGGCACAATAGAACTGTCTAAATTGACGTCTGCAATACACATGTTAAATCAAATTGCAACCGAAAAACCATGTTTCATATATATATATATATATATGTTCAAACACAATAATTAGTATTATACTGTGCTTGTGTTTTCGATGATACCGCGAAGTGGAACATTTGAGTTTTTAAATTAAAATCATCATGTGGAACTATACAATTTCATAGTTATCTATTTCAGTATACAATATTCTTGTGTGACATATTTGTGTTAATAGTACTGTATAGAGAGTATTACATTTTGCCACAAATTAAAAAGAAAGCTGCATGTGAAACCATTGTTTGACTGACAATGAGAATAAAGTGATGGTCATCCGAAGAAAGAACAGAATAAAAAAAAGCAATATCTCAGGGAGTTTTAAATCAGCTACTATTATCTGATATAATCACACTTAGATCCGAAATTCAATTCGAAAAAACAGTTTTAAATATTCTTGTGGAAAAAAGATTTAGAAGCATAGAGTCGATATTGAAAAAGGGTTAAAGCAATGAAGAAGTAGACAAAGAAATTAATGGCAAAGTCGAACAGTGGGAAAAAAGAGATTTCTAAAAATCTGAATAATCTGTTATAAGTTGCACGTATAGCTGCACCTGCTCAACTTCAACATATATATATACTGTGGTAATACATTGCTTGTAACTCAAAACATTTGATTTGATATCATATTTGATACATTAGTACATGTAATGACAACGGGGTTGAATGCAAATTATGAACAAAATAATTGTTGGTGACCTACGTAACCTATCTGCAATAAAGGGTATATCTCTGTGTTGGAGCACAGTATTGTATTGTTTTTCAATTCGGGCTGTTAAATACACTTTGTCTGATATACATATAAATTCATCTTTGTAATATTTATTAGAAAATTATTATCGACTTACATCTTTATCCAATTATTGTATAAAACAAACAGAATTATAATTAGGTATTTGTTGCGTTCTCTTCCCATAGTCCACTTCATTTCTAACACTGAGAATTTTTAACAATACAACACAAAATATACATCAAATTATAATTTAATAAATGCACTACAAATAATAATTAAGGAATGTATAAAAACTAACAAATAAATTAAAGCGCACCATTTCTACATAATTATAATAATATTGACATCACAATATTTAACCAAACAAACCCTTATATCGTCAACTCTACCTGCATTATCATATCGACATTGTAAATTGTAATAGAAGAAATTCACCGCAATTTAAATGTATTGTCAAGAGTCACTGTGGAGTATGGTGAATATTTGCAATCATTATAAAAATTGTGCAATGACGCTGTTTTTTATTGGAATTTTGCCAATTTTATGAATATGTGCTATTGTCGGATTAATGAGCTTGTACATTATAGTGTTATTTACAGTAAAAGTGTTTAAAAAAGTTATTTTTCGTGCCATCGTGAGAACGATGTGATATCTGAAAAATTCAGTAGATTTATTCATGGATCCACAACTACCAGGTTTGTTAATGAGATTTTTTTCACTTACTCCACATAACAAATATCCTTTAAGTGGCGTCAGGGTGATTATATTAACTTTATGAATGTACATCATTACCTTTGTCACCTTGTTTTTATTGTAGTAAAGTATAATGAATATATAATTACCTAAAAATTCTTTTGTTTGTAAGAATTTTTCTTGTGGCTCATCGGCAATTTTATTTACATATTGAATACGGCTATCATTTTAATTTACTGTTCCAAATTACACCCATATATCTTGTATTTCACTTCATCCAATCTGTTAGTAATTCATGTGCATGCGGGAAATGAATCAAGAATATGAAAATAGTATGCGAGTAATCATCAGTATACTCCATAATCGATGTATGCAGAAATGCATTAGTCTTATTACTTTGCAACACTTGCTTAAACAGCAACATATATACAAATATCTAATCATTATAACATATCGAGTGTTTGTGCCCTATATACCATTTTTATGAGACTGTTCAACTGACACACCTCGCGGTCTGATTACTGATATAGGTGTGGCAGAAAATATTTACATATGTTTTTTATTCACCATACCATTTACCTCATCGTCTATAAATATGATTTAGATATAGTTTTAATTCTATATTCAATAGCTGATGATCTACTTTGCTTCAAAAAATTTCGAATCCAATTTATCATTATGTCGATAATCAGTGTCTGCGTAACGATAAACAATCTATATGGACTATTAATTGCATCATTGTATATTTTACTAAGGAACCATATCTGAATTAGATTTAAATAATAATGATATTCCTCTGTGCACACAATATACAATTCGGGTAACTCGTGAACTGTTAACATGTGATCAAACATTAACACAGAACAATGTTGTATGTTTAATGCTAGGTAAATGTCAATTTAATGTTCATTAGGCAATTCAGATGAAAATCAATACCATAGTATTTTCATTATTTCTTAGTTACAACGTTTTTTAAATACAATTCTACATCTTCTGATAGTATATTGCCAATTAATTGATTGCATCAGGTTCTGTAAATAAAACATCGTATAGTTTTACCTCTGATTAGTAATTTGTACATGAAGGATAATAGTTATGATACTAATAATTCTCATCAATGCAATAATTACAATAAAAACTATCAATACTTATCTTTTCCTGATCTTTAGGATACATTGCCATGCCTATCTAATGTTACTTATTTTCATAATAACTAACAAAGTAATTTTATGTTTCTGACTGATTTATATCAGTGAGCAATATCTGGTTACTATAGACTAATTCCTATTGTACTTAGACCAAACTTGAAAATCTCAAAGAATTAGCTACTGAATTTTGAAATGCCTTAAAGTATTTGCAACCAAAAGTTGTTTGAAATTATTGATCCTGACATAGTTCGATTGGTCGTTACTTCAAAATTCTTCAATATTATATAAACAAAACAATCATTTCTTATTTTAAATTATTTTAAAATTATTAACACTATAATCCTAATATTATATTTATTTACCCCTAATCCCTAATATAACAACGGAGAAAATTTTATGGTCGTTGTAATTAAATACCATATAATGAATGCCTTTAAAATTTGTTTTTCCTGTTTCCTTTTCAAATTTTCTCTTTAAATGAACCGAAAATTAAATGCCCACAGTATATTTTTACCCGTAAAAAGGATATGATGGTGGGATATAAACAGAATTTGTTTAACATCAAATTTATTAGATAATGCAAATTATGATGATATTTTAAGAAAATAATTATTCGTTCCATATAATTGTATTATATGTTAGGGGTGGTAGACGCAACTGTAGCTATAGACAACCCCGTGAATGAAATAAAAACAGAAAGAAAAACCAATTTATTTTTTTTTTATATAATAAAGAAGAAAATCATTAGGCCATATTAAATTGGTATTAAATGAAATAACAAAACATTACTCAACACTTTGAGACCACATTGTGGATGCAATTAAATCACAGCAGGATTTGACTTATATGGATAATAAATCACATATTAAATGCTTTTACCAACTAGTGGAAAAGATATCATAGTAAAATATTACATTAATAAGTCGGAAGACTATAAAGCAATAAAAAGGAAAAGTGAAAGAATTATTGCAGACTGGGCAAGGATGAAAAGGGTAGTAAACAGAGGAGATCAATTTTGTTTTTTTTTTTATTTTTCTTCATATTTTCCATTTTTTTTTTTATTTCATAAAATACGTGTTATATATTACACTACTACTGTACGATAGTATAAAGCTAATATTAGTAATAAAATGTATTATAATTTATTTATCACAGTCATGCAGACAATGGTATATTAAATTTTTACTAACATTATAGTTGAAGATGTGTATACCTATGGTATTTATAAGGAATAAAGGCATGTTTATCTACTTCGTTTCACAAAAAAGAAAAAAGCTGAAAAATAAAATTACTAAATAATGAAGTTTTAAATTAAAATTTATATTAAGGAAAGTTTTATATGACTTCTTAAATTTTAACAACATATTTCTTGGAATTATTATAATAAATTTAGTAAATAAGGAGTATATTATGTGTACCCAGAAGTTGTCTATGCCAACTATGCATGCAAAAAAATTAATAAATTTAATTAATAAAAACTTGAAACATGATCATCGATTGTGAAATTATTTGTGGCAACAATAGCTCGAGAATCGGGCTACTACAAACAAACTCAACATTTCGCAATGGACAATCATTTTTAGTATTTTAACTGTCGACTGCAGATTTAAATAATTCGGTTTGGTAATGTGTAAAACCATATCTACATACCGTGTTGCTAAGATGTTAGCCCAGATAAATATAAGTTGAACATCATCTGGATATAAGTCACTATACACATTTACCATCATAAATATATTACGTAAATGTTTTCGTTTGGATTACCCATTTTAAATATAATACTATAATAGCACTTCATCATCAAAAAAAAAATACAAAAAATTTTGCTTATGCTCGTAAAATAAATTTTCATCTTATAAGGAATCAATTCTTAAGGAAATAAAAATTGCTATTAATTTTCTCAATAAATAGTAAATACTTTATGGTCTCCTTAAACTTTTAATGGCACATTTATAATCGTTAAACTTTAAGGAGGATTTCAAATGAAATGCATTTATGGCTGATAGATAAATATAATAAATTTTGTACATTATCTAATCAATTTAGTACTAATCTGTCTCTTTATGCTGTCATAAGTTATGATTATGACCAATTTCGAATATTTTTATCATTAGAAAGTATAATTTTAAAAAAATGCATTCCAAAATGTACAATGAATAATTAATATTACCCTTGATTAGTTCACAGCTTACAGATACTAGTGTATAATTCTATCTTGCGATCTAGTAAATTTTTTTATTTGTTATGGGTATTTAAAGTGAAAATATGCTAATACGAGAAACTCTAAAAAACCACTTGTCAACTTTATTTCATTCAAAGAACATAGAAATGACAATCAGTAAAGACAACTGATCATAATAATTTTTTATGATATTTGCAAATTATGAGGACTATTCAAGGCATTGTTAAGAAATAGACAAGTTTTGGAAACAACCCTCTAATTGTAACGCTATTGAAAAATGTACTAAATACGAATATAATTTTGATTTTAATTAGGATTCAAGTTAAAAATCTGATGATCACAATATTCAGCTGACTGAAGGCTACTGTCTTTATCTTTTATATATTTGAAAGCATGCATGTTGTTACTTGAAGTATTCATCTGCACATTAATTTTGTATATTTCGTTTTAATCGTCATGTATCTAATTTAGCAACAGCAAATGTCTTTCTTGCCTTCACATTTTGCTACGTCATATGTTTCTAAATCACGATTAACAATAGGATATTATTTTGACGTTTATGTGCAAATGTTTTCGAAATCGTTCGAAATCAAATTCACTGTTGTTTCTTAAGTAGACTGAACAAAATAAGGATTGACAATATGTGCTGCAATATACACAACGTATTAATCCTGTTCTAAAGTACAAAATAAAGCATGAAGAAAATATATGAAATATGATGGGCAATTATCTGGATATCGTTCTTGTGAGTGAGGATTAATTTATTTACAAATTAGCATATACTGAGAAAAGATTTCAGAAATTTATATTGATTGGTTGGGTTCATTGAGTTATGCTAGAACTTTGAAGATATCGATGAGAATTTACTTTATCATTATGCTGATCTATACTTGTAAATTTAACGAATTTGATGCAGACAAGCTTAAACTTTTCCCTCCTTTTGTGTATGTTTCAAATTCCACATACATTATAAATATCTGTTTATTGAATTAGCATCTAATATTTCTGTGTATTTAATTTTGGTTATTTATTAATAGAATAGTAGTATAAAAATATACTACAATATTAACATAATAATAAAACCATTTCATATTTAATTATAAATGTTACAACTTTAAAGAACTCTTAAGAAAATGTATATCTCATTATATTTTCAAATGTAATAAATTGTCACCTGTTTTATCTTGTATTCAACATCCATTTAACACGTTTCAATCCTCATCAAAATACTTGAAAAACAAAAATTAAAGCCTCTTCCAATTTTCATTTCCAAATGATTTATGAAGCGTTACACAAGTCGGTCGACTATTTTTTTTTTTTATATTTTATTATTGGGAAAGCAGAAAGCAAAAACTAGGGTCGATTATGGGTATGATACAAAATTCACTTCACGGTCTGCTATTTAAAAGCTAACTAAATAAGTATTATTTTTGATATTTTTATAATTGAAAACGAAACTGAAACACTTTCTAAGGCGGCACAATGTTTTCGAAAACTTAATATATTGCACATCTGTGACGTCATAAATTTTCCTACCCATCACAAGAACATAAATATATATGTTTTTTTTATTATACTTATATATACATAACAATACGGGTATATACTAAATATATACTACTAAAAGTGAAATAAAATGAAAATAATATAGTAAAACGACCCATTGAAAATTTTAATGATATTTTTCATCATTTCATTTTCATGAAATATACGAGTACAGACAAATTTTCAGTAAAATAAAGATAATTTGGGATAAAGTTTTTCCAGTACATAGCAAAAAAAAAAAGAAAAAAGGAACAACTTTTATCATTTACATGGAAATTATTGTTGAAAATTAAAAAAAAAAAAAAGGAAAATATCCATAAAACATTTTATATCTTTGTAAATTATTGCTATAAAAAAATATTAAAATTAAGTACTACAAGTACATGTAGATTTTAAATGTAAGTCTTAGAAATTATTCCCAAAATAAGAATAAAAAATTATCAAAAAAAGAAAATCCTTCTCTACAAACAGAGACAAGAATATTCGTAACAACAATTCTTATAAGTTTATGCATAAAAAGGACATTTTCATTATAAACGAAACGTTTTCCTTATATAGACATAAAATATTACATTTATAAATATAATTTTCATAATGAAAATATTATAAAAACAAACTTGTAACACTCGGTGTCCGCAGTAAAATAATGAAAGGTTCCAAAATTACCAGCAACTAATTATTTAAGATGATCTTAACAAAACTTTTATTATCAAGAGATTTAACTTATGTTTTAAACCATTAATTTTCATTTGGTTGATAATTTTTAATTTCTTTTTTTTTTTTTATATATATTTTTGAATGTATTTCTATTAGATTAACCAAAAATCTTTTCTGTTATCTGTGTCTTCATTATCACAATATTTAGTCTTAAAATTTCTTGTACTAATTATTTATCACCTGAATAACTGATTATCTCCACACAAATCCGTTTCTGTTACTGCATTTTACTAATTCTTTAGTTTCGTGTTAACAACAAAAAATTTTAGACTAATCTGTGAACTATACCTTACTATAGTTATTCCAATTTCAACAGCATTGTTGTCTATGTTTGACCAAACAAAAATACATCGTTGCATATTGTTCACCATACTGCTATTGGTTTCCAGGTTAGTTCTTGGGTTATTGATGATTATGTTGCTGATGTTGCTATTGGTTTTGCTGTTGATGTTAAATTTTTTTGTAAATAGATGATACCAATGTTGATGATGGTTTAAAAATGCTTGTTTTTTTTGGTACATCCCAAATTCCCTTGATTCCATAAGTATATAATTTATTTATAACAAGATTTATCAAATACCATTAAAATGTTTCCCTATTTTTTTTTTCTGCTTTAACAAATTGATACAAATTATAATATATTGCGAAGAACTTGCCTGAAAAACATAAAAATTGTCATTCTTTCAAATAGATTTGTACTTAAACACGTTTCCACATTATTTTCACTATTTTCTCAACCGTAAAATGATTTTTCTTTAATTTTCTTCTATAAATAAATTTATTGTATATATGTTAACTATTCCAATTTTTTTTTTGTTCCTTTTATATATGTACAAGACCTAGCCCGACTTCAGATCGTAGTTTACTATTTTGATTCATTTCGAAAAGATGCACTATTTCATGCTAATTACTTGTCTTATAAGTCATGTTGTATGTACCCCATGTTAGTAATACTCGTATAATATCCATAAACAAAAACACATGCTGTTAATGTTTATATTTTCTTTTACATACTTACGTATTTCCCATAATATTATTTTTTTGAAAAACTGAAAACCAAAACAAAAAAATTAAGTACGACTTTCCCAGTGGAATAATAAATTTTGTTTAAAATACAATAAGTTTTTCTGTCCGTTAAAAATGTAAATAAAAAATTCCATTGGTTTAGGAAAATGTCAAAACAAACAAAAATTTAATTAAAGAAAAAATGAATTTCCCCTTTTTGGTTTTTCTTGTTACACACGAGTATGTAGATCCCGGAAAATTCTTTCTGTATCTATTCATTATTCGAATATGGTTTAGTATATATATA
>JANSTX010005325.1:0-20763 GCA_027564355.1 Penthetria funebris | reverse complement strand
ATGCACCTCTATCATCTGGGTATCAGTGATAGACTATATAATAATGACGGTTTATTAACTCTATATCATCAACGATCAAATACTGATTCACAACTTATGTATAACGTGGAACAAAACCATGAATGAATTTACGAAGACCTATAAATGACTCTATTAACCCTACATTATCCTCCCCAATATATTCATACTATCACTATATACTGGTTTTACCAATCCCTTTGCCCAGTAGAAATCATAATCCAAATTCAACCTGCCCAAGGTAGTTTATCCCCTCCATAAATAGTAAAAACTAAAAGTTCACTATGTGCACTGTAAGCATTGTGGGCAAAATGCGTTTGTCATCTATAAATCGTTAATTAACACAAATGTTTTTTTTTTGTATAGAATTGTAAATTACTTAATAAAGGATTTTTGAATTGAACTATATTTAAATCTACATATTTCATTCGGAAAATTTTAATTTACAGTTGTTATGTATATGCATATTATTAGAAACGGCTGATTTATAGTACTTTTTTGTGCACAAATGTGGTGTAACAGTTGAGATAATAATAGTGCAATATTGAAAATGTTTCTAGCAAAGTTATTCAAAAACACACAACAGCACACAAAGTGATATTCGCATTTTTTTCGATGTGATTAAAAAACAGTATTACCAAATGTCATAAAAAAATCAGAAAATCAAAAAATGCAATGATCAGTTCATAAAAAATGGCAAAAAATAATTGTTCGTATTTCTGTCGAAGGGACACACACACACGTCATCCAAAGTTAATAGAATGTAATTAGTTTTTAGCACAGACATAAACCATATTCAATTTATTCAATTCTATTCGAATTTCTATGGTTTTTTTTAACTACTTACTTTGGATTAGTATCTAAATTTTATAGCTGCAAATCTTAATACTACAATAATAGATATTCAGCAATAAGCATTGCTAATTCCACATGTTTGAACTTTACTTTGTTATATTTATATTAATTACAGAAATAATTTCTTATTTAATTTACTAACATTAGAGACAGAAATTCAAACGCAAAGAAAATGCAAGAATTTGATGAAATTAATTTTGAATTTTTCACAAATTTATCTGTTTCCTTAATGCATTTTCGATGACATCTAAGAACATAAAATGGGATTTACAAAAAATTTATTTAGAGCACGGACACACCTTCAGACGACGACAAAAAATGCACCCTCAAAAGATTCTACGTAAGTAAATCGCATTGGAAAATCATCACAAAGTGGAAGCAAAGTTAAGGGAATAAGTTTTATCAAATTCCTACATTTTTGTTTTATATAATTCAACATATTATTTTCCACGACTATGTTTTTTCAAATTAATAACTATGAATTTTTCACAAATTTATCGGTTTCCTTAATGCATTTTCGATGGCATTCAAGAACGTGAAATAAGATTTGTAAAAAAATTTGTTAGATCACGGACAGACCTTCAGACGACAAGAGATGCACCCTGAAAAGATTCTACAGAGTCAGAATTTCAATCACATTAAATAATATAATAAGACAAATTTATTTCACAATTCAAATTAGTTTAGCATCGTAGACTTGACGTACGATTTGGCAACTTGTAAAAATCAAATAAAAAAAAACACTGAATATTATGAAATAAATATAGAAATTTGTCAATATTAAAAAGCATCAATGTAATCGTATTGTTGCAATTGCATTTAAATTAATGAAACTAAATAGCCGTATAAGTATATATGTTCAAGATACGAGTACATGTTTTAAATGGTAATGTTTGTTTGTTTGTTAACATTTACAATTTCAATAATTAGTCTATTTTATATAAAATTGATATTAAAAGCATTTATTTATATAGGTGGGTATAGCCGATGGCATATACCAAAATTGTAAACATGTACATTAATTACACGAACACTTCACTTAATAAAATCTAACTATAAAGATTGAGTAATTAATACGAATATATTCTAAGTTGTAAGGATTGACAGAATAGGCGTCTTTCAATATAAGTCTATTTAAATATTATGAATTTATAATTTAAAATGTATCGCATATTGTGATGATTATCATCATCATATCACATCTTTTGATTCTACTGCAATGTCTGTAACCTACATTCTGAATTCTGATACAGTGGTACTACAGGTACTACAGGTAAAACTAAGTTGAAACATCTATCTTAAAACTGATGGTTCAAAGAGTTTACAATTTGGTCATTTATTTAAATACTATTCTTCTTATTAATTTCATACAATAACATTTTTGACAAAATTGGGTTGGTTATTGTTTTAAGAACAACGTTCAATCTTACAAAATTTGTTAGTAAAATGCCTCATAATGGAATTTGAAATATTAAAGAAATATTTAGCATTAATTCTGACGTATATATTGTCACTTTTCTGGGAGAGAGCACAAATGATTTTGCACTTTTGCATAAATTTACAATTTACTGTTTTGTTTTTTATAATTGTTATATACTACAGATATTTTTTTAATTTCAAGTTATATAATTCACGATCATATAAGGCAATAGATTTCTATCATCAAATACTATTTTGTTTGACGATTTGAAAACTTATATAAATACAATTTAGATAAAACAATACTCTAAACAACCTGATGAATAATTTCAAAATCTTTTAATATACAATCCCTTGAGATCTCATTAATACTAATCGGTTCTATTAAAATTCCATACATTTGGGCATAATGAACATCAAGCAGAAAAAAAAGAAGCAGAAGAAGGAAGAAGATTTCGAGAAAAATTAAATTAATGCAGTTACAAATAAATAAAAAAAAAAAAAAAATAAGATGATAGTTAAATAATATTGCGGTTCAGAAGAGTTCAAGGAACGATTAATCTATGCACAATATTAGTTTGTTAAAAACAATTTTGAATGAAAGAAAAATTTTTAAAAATCTTTGTTCACCATATGTTACATAAATACCAATTAAAATTTCGAATAAATTGCTCAAAATATAAAAAAGCATTCATATTTTTGCAACTATGTATATATAAGAATCCATAACCAGTCTGTTCATAATTATTTAAACAGGGATTATAGATACATATTTTTATGCCATGGATTCTACTATTCACATAAATAGCTGATTGTTGCTGATAATAATGAATTTATTGCACATACCAATGTCTTATATATGTATATTGAAGAGGATTAGTGCTACAATGATGTTTAACTTAAGAAAAAACAAAATAAAATTTAAAATATTGCATAATATTTAAAAACTTACCTGTACCATAAGAAAATTGTCAAGAAAATGAAATCCGTTAGATTGTATAACATTTATAAATAGTTAAGCACGGCATCATCATGTATATAACGTGTATATAATGTGTATATAAATACATCACCTTCGCCATGCAATTAATTTATTTTAATTAATTTGCCAGCCTTCATATACTCATAATATATATACACCTATCATATATATAGGGAATCTCAATCTGTATTCACTGGTAACATAAGATGTCATATACACATCATATACCAACAAACTAATTAGAAACGTATACGTTTTCCTGCAATTGTACAAATACAAATATTTATAAAAGCAATTGATTTCAAGATAAAATTTTAAAACAAATTAAATTTTTAAAAATAATTAAAATTAATTATTATAATTAAAATCATATACCGATAGAAATTATATGAATAGCATAACGTATAACAGTGTCTAGCAAAGACACATTTTCACAGGTAAAATGTCTACGTAACTGATATAATTTTTCAGTATAATGAAATTTTTCAAATTATTGCAGTTATTAAAATCATGCGTACCTGGTCTTTTAATTATATGAACATTACAAAGTTTGTACTGTAAATTATTTCGGTATGTTTACGCAAAAATATTTTTATTACAGATTTTAGAACAGTTACGACAAAATCAATATACATTCTAATTAAATTAATTTATTTGCACATAAAATATGCGAATTTAAATAAGCCATTAGTATAGATATGAAATTACTTTATATTGTATTAAATTAGTGAAATTCAAGTTGAAAACATTCACGAAGACTTAACCCAAATGGTATTTGCACATAGTCAAGAAAACACTGCTAAGATTTTGTTACTTTAAATAATTTTTGTCATAACAGTACAGTTAACAACTAGTTAATTAATTGAGTTACACTACCATCAAGGTAACGCAACCCATTTTTTACATACACCCTGTGTCACCGGTAACTTTATCACGATATATATCATATATATATCAGTAATGGTATGAGAGCGAGGCTAAAAAAATGGTGTTAATGTCATGTTTGTCGACTCGTTGAAAAAATATCTCAATAACAACCTAGGTAGCTGAGCATTTATCCACTACTCTACTGAAATATATTTGCACTCATGTACAGTTTAAGATGATGATGATAGTTAATTTCTGTTAATAATATGACTAATATAATTTTATAAACTAGTTGAGAATATATGTTATATACACAATGTACCACTTTTTAAAACATAATCACAAATACACTATTTAGAATATTTAGTATCTCTCTATCGATAGTTGCAAATATTCGGTATAGGTCAATCTATTGATACGATAAAAAAACTAACGAAAAGATCATTGAGCTGATATTATATTAACTGTTAAAATTCTCAGGATGTCGTTCAATTAGCAAATATCACTAAGCGGTTTACAATGAAAAGGTTCACATCATCGGTATAAATTTAAACATTCTCTTAAAACTCAACTAATATATGTAGCAAAGTTATGAGGTTAAATTACAAGTAAAAGTAAGATAAAAAGATGATTATGAGCTAAATATTAAGTATAATTTTTTTTGGTTTGAAAAAATCTTTATGACTATCGTCTAATTCTAATGGAATAGTGTTACTTTTATTACATAATGTTAATAATCTTATAGATAAAAAAGACATTAACTGACTATCATATATGCTCTTAGATATAATTAAGTTGCTATATGATGTACGAGTATGTATATGATATATGACATTATAGCATTACTAAAGACTGATTATTTAATATCTTTTCACAATAATTTATTATATAAATAAATTTAAAATTAGTGTTTTTTTTCCTTCGAGTAATAAGAAAGACAGATGCAGACACAAAAAAAAAAACCACTGATTATTTAATCATAATTTCAAATTGGTAAATCACTAATTCAATGATTAAGCATTTTCTACTGTTTTCGGTTTATCCAGCGGAATGCTAGTTATTACCATTAATAAAAATTATAGATTTTGTTTATAACATATTATTAAAGAAGAAAATTTTAACGAAAACATAATCATACATAACAGTTGATAAATATTTTAAGAAATCAAAATAATATTTAAATATAATAGGAATAATTATATATACGAGTAATTCAGGAAGATCAAGCAAAAAAAAAGGGAAAAAAATTTTAGAAATGTAATTACCATTTTATTTTTCTAGTATTATTTTTAGAGAGACTATAAATAAATACTAGCATTATAAATCAATAGCAAATTATCTATTGATTATTAATAAAACGATAAAAAAAAATTAAATTTGCAATCAAATTAGAATGGTAAATTATTAACCAATGTCGATGATGATGATTTCGAAGAATGGTGAAGCTCAAAAAAGTCTTAACGAACTTGTTTGAATATATAGAAAAAAAAAAGGTTGATTTTATTTCTTTCATTGATAACCCTTCGTCGAGGAGACGCGATTCTATTTAATTTATTCGCAATGCCCTAAGAAATTTTATTATATTGCAATGTGCAAGTTATTTGCAGTTATTATGCAAATGCTATTTAAATATAACACTATACATATTACAGAACAATTAATATACACATAGTGTAATAAATAATAAAAAAATAAGTAAATAAAAACTAATTACTAAATACAATTGTAACAACATAAATTATATTTTATATTTACATAAATGTTAAACATTTCATTTTACTGGTAAAAAAGAACAAGTCGTTAAACGTAAATGTCAAATTAGATGTATGATTTATGAGATAATTAAAATGGTTTTGAAATCCGTACGTACAATTAGTCGGAAGAAGAAATTAACAGACGTAAATTTAAAATGTGTCTAGTTCATAAAAACAACTGTCTATGGCATGGTCACTTAAGGTCGTCGAAGAAATAGACGAAGTAGATGCTTGTCATCTGCTAAAACAGATTTAAAATGCCGCATACAGAAGACATGCCAAATATTTAGTTTGCTGAATAGAGTCTGACGGTCATCATAAATTTCAAAAAAGGTGCACATCTTTAAAACTAACTGTTTATCGGTACTATGACACATAAGATCGTTTCACAAATTCGAATTCTTGTTAATAGGCACCTCGGGCGCTTACATTTGTGGATACTGGCAGAACTGGAGGCGATGAACAGAATTGCCAACCGATGAAAGTGGAATTTTATCGACCATACACTGAGACGACCGGTCTGTGATACTGCAAAATACGCACTTAACTGAAATCTGAATTTTGCGTATGTGTTACACACATAAATTTCAAATTGTGTAAACATTCATTTATGCCATTTATTTTCGGCAGAAGCAGAATAAAATTTTTATTGACAATTTAATAATAAGCGACGAATAGCCCATTTACAATGTAAATGGTTTCGTAAACAATTCAAGAACAATTCATCAGCGACAATTAAATTCACTTAAGTGTACTTGGTATGGCGAATTGAATTGTGCATAGTGTATAGTTCAAAAAGATCATTGGTCCATTTTTCTTTGAAAATGTAGGCGGTATTGCAGTTTTTAGTGTTAAATATCGGACAAATTTTTTAAAAGAATGAAACACAACCAGATGTGAATTTATGGTTTATCAAAATATTTATCAAATTATTTGATACAACTCTTTGGTCGATTCACATAAATCTCGATTTAAATAGGTTTGATGCTTACTACCTATGACACGTGAATCAGTTTGATTCAAGTTGATGTTTAGCACACTTGTTTTTATTTTTTTAATTATAGGCGATCAGTTGTGTCAGTCTATTGGCAAGTTACGTAAAGTTACATATTGAATGGAATACTGTGTGTATCAAAATTTGGTATTTAATGGTTAAATGCTTGATTAAATGACTCCTGCACAAAAAAAAAAAAAAAAAAAAAAGTCCAAAATTCAAAGAAGTATCATGGTTTGAATGGAAAAAAAGTATGATTCATTATTTATTTTCTATGAAATACAGTATGTTACAAAATTACATTACAATAATTGCGTGATCCTGAATTCAAGAAATAAGAACTTCATCGGAAAAAATTTTAGTATTTTTAACGAAAATTGGCATTTTTTTCGCATTTGGATGTTTGTAGTGCCAAACTATTCACTAAAGCTGAAATTTTGGGTATACTTGTTTTTAAAAATTCGAGAGCCATTTTTAGTACCCATTAATTTCTTATGGATTTTTGATATCAATTTGTTGCAAAATTACCCTAAGTTCAATGGAAAATTTTAATCAACATATGCATACAAAATATAAAATAAAATGCTTACAAAATATAAAAATAAAGAGGAAACAAAAAACTCTTGACGAGGTAAGAATATCTATGGAAATACTAGTGACACATTTCTTTTACGCCCGTTTTCTGGCCATTATTTAAAACAATAATTTCTCCTCTATCCCAATTTCAGTAATAAATCGTGAACAATAAAAGAAAAGTTCTATAAATTAATAATATAGTCAACATCATATAATATGAGTAATTAAATTGTTGAAGACAGGCCATTCAAAAAGTTTAAATATTAATTATATAATATTTGCTTATATGGTCTATAATTAAGATTACGGCTGCTACTACTGATCAATGATCATGTATATATAGTCTAATGAACCCTTTGTTATTCCTTGTTTCAAACGTGCGGAAATAACTGTGAGAAAAATTTAAATTGAAAGCTGTTTTATTATAGAAATTGACTATAATTATCTCAATAAATATAGAAATAGCATCACACTATACTCGTATATAATTAAATGTTTAACAAATAGTTAATTGGATATCGTTTGATGATTTGATCAATTTTTTATTGCACAATATCCCATATTGTTCTCGAATAATAAGGAGGAAAAAAAACCGAATTAACTGGAAGATATTTAACGTCAAGTTTGAATAGATTTTATAAAAGACTTTTATTTTTATGGTAAATCTTTGTAATCCGATTATTAATTAAACGTTCAATAAAGCTAGTATATCAAATTAAGGTAGTATGTATACACATATCATATATGTACTAAATTATTGTGTGTAATAAATTTATTTACTTTCGCCAATGGGTTTACATTATAGCATCAATTAATAATTTAAATAATATCAAAATGAACTGTTTTATATGATATATTTCGTATAACTCAATAATTGCGGATCACATGGAATGAGCGGGAGAAGAAATGGAACGAAGTAATTTGTGAATATTTATTTTCAATTTTTGGACTCCATAAAGTGCATAAAACACATCTTCAATAGCATTTCGAGTATTTACAGGGAATACCCTAATATTTGTTAACGTAATATCTAAAGAAAAGAAAAAATAGCAACTTCAAAGAGTGCCTTTAAATTCCCATTCTAAAATGTTAAAATATTTTTTTTAAAATTATTTACTAATTAAAAATAATGCAGAATTTCGAATTGGGTTTCAGAAGAAAATAGAATATTGAATATAGATGATCCTCCTGTGTTGTGGGAAATCATGGAACATCAGCAACATTGAGTATGTACATGATGGCATAGGATTGCGGTTACTGTATGCATGTCATACATACAATCGCCAATGAGAAACCTAAAGGTTGTATTTAAGAGTAAATTGTAGATTATTTATCGCTAAGATCGTGTGAGTTTTTATTTAAAAATTGAAGATCAACTTGTCCGTACATTTCTAAATAATTTTACACAATTGAGCGAAATAGCAACAAAGTTAATCGATTGTACATCGACATTATCATTATTATGTCTAAAACCCTGCCTTATGAAACTTATTTGTTCGATAACTTTAACCTAATACAGCGGGTAAATTGACGACCAATTAGTGTGTCCAAAGTCTGGAATTATAGCGATGTTACATTGTCGTTCTTAACATAAATATAATCTCAAATAGGAACTCAAATAACAATAATTCAGATTTACTGTATGAAAATGAAATACCTGAATATTGTGCTTAATACTAGCGATCTCAGCAGAACACTAATCATAATTATATCTATAGAATAGAGTAAACCTATTCACATTGTCAACTTTGATTATTGTAGAGAATTTCAAGTGTTTTCGTTAGACACTTGGCCAAATAAGAAAGATCGTATATATGATATATACAATACATACCATACCGGTAATATTTTCCATGTTCTAACAATTGATATGAAAGAGAATTTCCCATTAATCCAATGCAATTCTAGAATTTCCCATTGTCACACATTGGTCACATTTCGGAAACCTAGTCGAGACTATATCAAAAGAAAATTTTAATGAAATTTAATTTATGTATAGAAAACCACAATTTCATGTCTTAATTTATTTGATGTCGTATTTGTCATATTGAAAGTTTGCATATACATATTTAAGTTAATAATTGCATTCACCGTAAATACCATGTAATGCATTTTTATTTCACTAAGATCTAAAGAAGATACGATTCTTATCAATTTTCCGGTTATACTTGAATTTTATTTAAATAAATTGCCGCGAAGCTAAGTGAATATCTTTTATTTTGAAAAATCAATCATATAAATATTAATTTAATGGCATTTGCCAATATACCTAGAACTTATAAAATAGAAGAATTTATTACAGATTTATTATTTTATTAAATAAAATTAAATAAAAGAGTACATATAACTTTAACATTATATGAAATAAATTTAAACATTGTAGAAGAACAAATTATTATATTGAATAGTTCGCGATATCATGTTTTTTGCAGTTGTGATATCAAATAATCAAGTAATTTATTGATCAAATGTTTTTCATTATATATTTGTTGAGAAACATAACATTTATTTGAGAAATTATGCTCGTATAATGCAATTTCAACATGGGTACTTAAATATGATACAAGATTAGAATAGAAAACCATTTGAGAATACAATATATATAACATAATCGCATATACATATAGTTATATAAACCCTTATGTATACAAGTATATAATATCTTACATACAATACAAGGCTTACATCAGTCGATTCCATGTAAGATCTAAATCTCAGTAATCCAATAAAATTGTTCATAATTAGATTAAACTTGGGAAATAATTTTTATTACATTTCAATGCTAATTTATTTTAATGTGTTCACATTTGTTATATCCTTAAGAATTACTGGAAGATGTGGTATTCGATAGTTTATAACTGATAAGAAAGCGTCTACCAACAAATTGTATACATAAACATCTTAAAATTATCGTATTTAAATATTTTAATATCGCATATCAAGTAATTGAGAACAACATTACTCTCAAATATATCAGTGAATTGTACAAATGAAAAATTCTATGGTGCTAAAAACTGAACGATCTTCACAATAAAAAAAAATTAATATTCGCTACTGAAAAAAAAGTTCTAATACTCGTACAAGTGTAATTTGTGAGTGTATTTTTGGGTTGCTTATTTGCAATGCGAATTTGTAACACTGACTCACCAGTGAATATATAAAAAAGCAAGAGAAATATTTACATTTTCATATTAATCTTCCTAGTTTTACAAAGCTTGTACAAAAATTTGGTCATATTCTAAGTTCATAAAATATACTACTATGTTTTTTATACAGATCCCATCAAACATACAGTGTAAGTGACATTTGGAAACTTTTAAAAATACTCATTTTATAAAATGTTAAAAAAGTAATTGGCAGTAAGGCTAGTAAAAATATCAACATTCTTGATAACATTGATGTTACTGGACCAAATCTTATTTCAGACTCCAGTCATGTTGCCTGACAAGACGATTTTGAAAATTAAAATAAACTATACTAAATGTCAATATAATAGAATCACATACCTCAACAAACTTAAGTTCAAGACTCAATTAGAAGATATATGGATCATTACACGCAATCACTTTTATTCTCAAGGAACCAGCAATTTTGAAACACACACACAAAAAAATCCTATGCTACAAACAATTGATACGTCCACTAATGGCGTATTCATTGTCGTCAATATCTTCATACCAAATGGGAAAAAAAAATTTGAAATGTAAGATCCTTTGTCAAATACGGGAATATGAAAGCTTTTGAGACAATGAATTTGTAGTTGCTGTTGATTTGGTGTAAATTAATATTCACATGAGTTGTTTACGCGCAGTATATTAAACAGAATGTAAACAGATGTGCATATTTACGGTTTATTCGTGTTTATTGATTATAAAGCTTTTTTTTTTTGCCAGTGTTCTTTCTGACGCTATTATTTGCAATGTTCATTGCGAAGCTTTTTAAAATATGGTGTTTTTCTTTACTAAAAACTGATAACATCACCTTAATAATTTGTGTCTCGTTTTCATCATTATTACTACGAGTAATATTATATCAAATATTGTTATAAGACTATATAGTATTATTAGACTCTCATTGAGTTGACTAATGCACATTATTTGATGATTAAATCAATGAATTGCTTGGTATAATTTATGGATAATGCAAATTTTTAACACGGAATCAAAAGTATGAATAATTTCCTTTCACTGTAAAATTACATATCGTGTATACAACAAATATTTATGTTTGTGCATTATTGTTTAACAATTAAAAAGTATCCATTGATTCTTAAAGTCATGTTTTATCAGATGTACGCGATGACAGTCACAGAAATATTGTATTATATTTTCTCCTATATGAAAATTTTCTATATATAAACACAATATAATTTAATATTGTTCCTAATATAGTATTTTATGTAAATACAGTGCCATATTAAAATTGTTTAGTATTCAAAACATCAACATTGCGGTATCGTTTGTATTGTCTTATCTTCAGAATGCATAACATATTATACGAGATAGTAATTGATTTTTATGGTATTTTACTTTCTTTTGCATTTAATGTCAATATGTATTTATGTGATTGAAAAATAGATGTGATGAAATTGTGATCATTACACCACTCGATGAAATTTCATCAGATCATCATGAACTTGTTATTGTGACTAAATTTCATCTATACTTTAAGTTTGATAGTATTATAAACTATAGCAAAAATGGGATTCTATAATCTGCAAATTTTTGTTATTCGGAAGAACGCCATAGGAATATTTCAACTTTCGTTGTTTGTTGATAGATACCGATTTATGGTTATTTTACATATAAAGCAAAATAATGTTGATATGCTGGCTTTCAGAAAATATCCCTTAACCATTATTGAGACGCTCGGTGAAGGTGGGAAATTAAAGCTTGAACAATTGGCAATTAATCAAAATGAACTAATCGCGTAAACCATTGGTTACTTATACTCTACAAACGGGATGTAAATCACAATATAAGATTAAATTTGTAAATATTTTTAACGATGAAACTTAGTCAGGGGCAAAGTTGATCGCAAGTCACTATAATTTGTAGCAGCTAGTGCATAAAGAAAAGTAAGCAAATTTGATAAGTTGTAATTGAATTCTTGATTGTATTACACATGATTTACACATTAATGGTCATAATTAAACTGATCGTAATGTATTTGCATGTATACAAACAAATTATATAGTGAGATATACAAAAGTAAATATGAGTAGTCTATTCACGTAAAAAAAAAAAACAACAAACGCGACTGATGTAAATGCTTGATGATATCTGACATAAGGACAAAATTCTAAAGTTTAATCAAAATTATAATACATTGTTCTAAAAGTATCAAGCCATGACAGCAATTAAATATACTGCCTTGGAAGTTCTTTTTCTTACATTTTATGTAATTGAACTTTTTATCAATCGGTACTATTTAGTAATTCTTGATAGAAAATTCATCTGAATAAAATAATTCAATTGTGACAAGCACAAAAAGGCTAAGCAAAATGCAGAAATGTTCAGCTATTAATATTTATATTGTTTAGCGTACACATTTTTATTAAAAACCCTATCAGAATAGAATTTTAAAAAATAATTGATGGCGAAGCAACTTTTGTTTAAACAATTTACCATATTGTTATGCAAAATGTTATTTCAAAAGTGAATCATTGATGACTCTTGTGTAGTGAAATGTTAAAATTTTAAAATAGACTTTTGAAATTTCTTATATTAATATAATTTAATTCTATTGCCATAATTTTGGAATCGTAGTTTAGTACTTCTATATTCGAAGCTTCGTTTCACATATAATCTCAAAATTCAATAAGAAATGTATAAAAAAAAAATTTATGAATAGGTCAACGTTCTACCTATGTAAAATCAATATTATTCTTGTTTATAAATTTTTTAAATTAATATTTTACTAATAAACCAGATCATTTAAATGAAATAAAATATAATTTACAGCGTATAACGTTTTCGTATACATTTAAAATATAGAAAATTAGAAGAAAAATATATTATTATACTAATTAGTCTAAATTGTTCATAAATTAATTTAAATCTTCACTTAAGTATATGATAATCCTATACATCGTTTAGGGAACTCATCTTAGAAAATCAATTAAAAAAAAAAAACCCCCAACTGGATAATTTTAACGGTTTGTCTTTGATACAGCGCCGAATATAATTACTCACGATAACTAATAAAATTTTACTATTCCAATTAAATTTACTTACTCGTATATATAAAATAATAATTATAGGATAAAAACTTTTAACACAAAATTTTAAAACTATTTTATGACTATAGAGAAGAATTAAAAAAAAAGGAATATATGCAAAAAAATTCAATTATAGAATTATACGGTTATTAAATAGTAATCGTCTCATAAGTCTTTTTTTTAAATATTTACAACTCTTGTAGTATCCGAATTTAACTGATATTTGATATTTAATATATTTATGGAAGATAATAAATTAGCAAAATATTTTTTTTAATATTTATATTACTTATAAAATGCATACTATGAAAGTACTTGTTGCATAAATCATACTGGTATAAACCTACATCATTTTCTATTATTATTTTTTTTAGTAGAATAGTATAAATTCGTAGTATCCTCATCTGGTTTTTTTTTTTGCTGTATTCCATCTCACATATATGATATTGGAACAAAGATTAAGAATAATTTTCAAGTACTCGTATCTCTCGTATATAAAAATGTAATATGCAAACTTGTATTTTATATGATTTTCTATTTAAAATCTACATTAATATTTATTGCTAGCTTTACTTAAGCAAGCGAGAAAAAATAAATTAAAAATAAAAAGGAGGAAAAAAAACTACAAAATTTACAGGACTTTAAACATTGATAAATTTCCAATATATTCTTAAACATCATGTACCATATATTCGTATGTATATTTAAAATGTGTTTTTAACTATTTGATGATATCTCTTCATATATTAAACAGTAATGTATAAACAAGAATCTTTGTTTTTCTTTATATGGTAAATGAAACACCAAATAAAACAGTTTGTTTTTATTTTTAAATCCTCGTAAGTTATTTACCATCTACCACACTCAAATATATAATGGGTATTATAGTATTATACAGGTGGTTTTTAAACAAGGAATAAACCATTAATATGCCATGTGTAGCCATGGATGGAAGAGATTATACTCTTGATGGAACAATATCAATATTAACAGTACCACATCGTATATATACATATATTTTCGATACTATTTTGTACATGATATTCTTCTCACCTGTTGTGCGTGCATGATCAATTTGCTTAAGAATTATATGACCAATTTGTTATAATTTACTTTTTTGTTTTATCGTCTAGTTTTTTATAGCAATTTTTAATGAATTTTATATACCATATGTACATATATTATAGGTATTGTTGTTATAATTGTAAATAATAATATATTTCATGATCACAGAGCGGGATACTTTTAAATTATATTAGTAGATCATTATTAGATATTATGAAAATTATCAAAAAAATAAAATTATAATTGTCTAAAAATACTAAAGAATATTAATGGATATATAAATAGTTTAATTATTAAAAATTGGATTAGAAATTTTCACACGCAATCAAGTTTAAAATCGATATTTAATTTATTGCAATAAAATCTGTAATGGTGTCTGATCATCATTTATGTATCCTTGATTATAATTTTACCGTTCAGTAGATTGTAAATAGTATAGATAATTGTGTGCTAAGTCTATAACCGCATCAAATGTAATACCACCAAATTCCAAATTATAATGCAGAACAGAAAAAAATTACAGTATTTCTTTAAAATGTAAACATATTAACTAAATTATTCTTTGAAGTTGATTAGCAAACTTTAACTAATGAAAAACCAGATAAGGAACGCAGATAGATACCAAGCAATTGAACTGCGACCGACACTTAGATTCATTGTACCAAAAATCAAAAAAAAAAATCTAAATTTTTTCAACCAAACATTAATATATTCATGATGAAATCAATTGAAATCCCGGATAGGAAACTATTATATATTGAAATAGTACATTATACTTGAACTCCCAATTTAAATCTTTTGAAACTAATATGATATTGTGTGACGGTCTGTAGTTCCGATTGCTATGCTATTATATATGGTATTGGTCGACCTTAAATACAGTCTTGATCGTGTTATGATGTGAAAAATTCTTCAAAACTATGGAATACTATTCAAATTTATATACATGATATTTATCGTGACTCGAATATTGTATCGTAAAAAGTTTGGTATCTGTAGGCACAAAAACAGAGATGGGTGTGCAACTAAAATTGGAGTCTCTTGTAAAATATAGTTGCCTACGAATTAATGTAGTCAAACTGCGAATAGAAATTACTTTACTTATCAGTCAATCAATGTAAGTTCATTCGATTCCTTACAAAAGTCAAAAATATTGTTGAAGATCTCTAGAAATCTCATTAAAATTCAAATGAAATCTATTAAAATCGTTTTCAATACTTTGAAGGAATTTCCAATTTTCATAAGTTATAATTCATTCGTTAAACATATTATTGAAAGTGCTTAAATTTATTACAGTCCGTAAAGTCGTATTGAAATCTATAAAAAACCTTAAAATATTTAAATTCATTTAAAATCTGTTGAAATTTCTTTTATGAAATATTTACAGATTTTTAAAGATTGGGATTATTTAAAATATAAAATCTTTATTTATGTCAAAATATAAATTTAATATTTTTAAAATTCTAATTTTATTAAAATCTTAGGTAATATTTTGCAAATTCAATTAAAACCTTTCAAGACTCTTATATGGAATCTATTAAAATTTTCTAAAATTAACAAAATTGATATTACAATCTCATTGAAATCACAACTGAAGTATTATTATAAAACTTTAGAAATATATTGAAATTTTGCCGGTCTTTATAATTGATCCCATATTTGTCAGATGGTAAATTTCAATTATATTATAGTTATTTGAGTTTACATTTGTTGTTAGATACTCGTACATATTAGCGTAATGTCACCCTTAATATTATATTATATGTAAAGGTTAAGGTGATGATGATAGTGAAATTTTATATTTACAAAAAAAAAATCTCTTTGTTTCAATAACATACCGCACAAAGTTAACATTATATAATGAATTTAACAAATTTAATAGATCAATAACTGATCTGTATGATGGTTCATTTGGTCTTTTACTTTATTTTATGAAGAAAACCGTATTTATTGAATTAGTTGGTTTTTTGCTATAAAAAAAAATTGATAAAAAGTAGATCATCGGCTCTTAAATTATTTCCCATACTTATCTCTTTGTATTATTTTATTTTAAAATAAAAATTCTTAATCAATTAATCACAGATTGTTAAATTACTAATTCCATATGAATACAATCTTGAGAGTTCTTCTGTGACGGTATTCATCTTATTTTTTAAATTTTAAATATTTTTTGTTTTACTATTCGTTTGTGTTTACTTTAATAGCAAAAAATGTAAATTGAAGTGAACTCTTTAAATAATTATTAACAAATAGTTAGAAAAAACAGAATTCTAAATTATATTGATTTATGCTTTATTTATTTAAGTCGTTGATTTCTTTTTTGTTATTATGTAAATATATAAAGAGAATCTCAACAAAATCATCAGAAAAGTATCAAAGAGGTGTTAGAAAAAAGAAATAACCATAAAATCTTTGCGGTGCATGGAATTGATATATATATATACGAGTATATATTGAATATTGGTGTAAATATTGATGATCATGATGATGATGATGATGAAAATAATAATAATAATTACAATAATAATACTAATAGTAACATTAAATTTAATCTAAAGTTTCTTGACCGCACAATATTGAACATTACGAATTAAAAACTGCCTCATATATACTCGTATATAGTCAGGAGCATTACCTGTGAATAATTATACCTATTTATATGTATAATATAGAACTAACTTATAGTTCTATATATCTTTCATTATTAACTTAATATTATAAATAATTCATAAATTACGACAAGCAATAATGCTCTCATGTTCATATACACATATGTAATAGACTATCCTCATCACCATAACATAATACATAAAATAAAATCTAATTTATGAACTTGAATATGAAATAAATGTATCATTAAATTTTATATGATAATGAGAATGTTCACACTTGATGACCACCTTACATTGGGCATCAGACATCATGCCTTTCAAAATTAAAAACATATAAATAATATACCATAATATATAAGAGTTCTATAGAAAATATTAGTTAATTTACAACCATTGGGTATTACTGAGGATGCGGCTGACTTTTACAGAATTACTATAAATGAAAACAATAACCATAATAATAACATAAATTTACATATTTTTTTTTTTTTTTTATTCTTACCTACTTATAAATATAAAAAGAGAGCATTTAAACTTTAGCACTATCAAGAAAAATCACCTGTGCGTATCTAAAAATCATAATTTTCAGTTTTTGAATTAATATAATGGTTATTTTAAAATAAAACAACACCGCTTTAACTTTATGTATAAAAATGCAAAAATATTATAGAAAATTATATAACTGTTTTTGGATCCTATATATGATGCAATCGCAGCAAATTTTCATAGTTCAAATGAATATCCTTTGTGAATTAAAATATCTACAAATTTTCATCATAATTTCCTTAGAAAGTATAACGTTTTGGTGTTACTATTTTTGATTCCATGTACAAAACGAAGATGTCACCAATTTCGAACACATATTGTGATTTGATAATTTAATACAATGCTCATCGAATGCGAGTTGATTCTAGCATAGGTTCTAATGTACCTTAGAACAAATCCGAGATAAGATCAATAGTTATAAATGTTATAACATAAATATAGTACCATTATACAATTATATCAATGCAAGTTTTTTTTTACCAAAACAGTTCATAATAGGAACCTTACCTTATAGTGGGTTAAAGCAGCTGAAAAGTGGTACCTTATTTTATAGTTTGCATATTTTTATTTGCCTGTGTTGTTTTGGTTTTTGGTGGAAAGAAAATAAGAACCAATTTTCGAAACTTTATCTGATTGCAAAAAAATAATATAAAGCAATTCTAACTACTATAGTGCACCAATTTATTATTAAAACTTTTTATTGATTTCGGTAACAAACATGAAATATTTCTTTTTCACGAATGCGGATGCGTATCGGATGCGAATATGTAAAATTTACAAGAGTATCGGATGCAAAAATTCTTGCTTGTGTTTTTAGTGGATGCGGTTACCAGCAATTAACGCCGCAAAAGGTTCAAGTATAGATCATTTTATCTTTATAACGTTTAGCTAACTGAACGATATCCTGAGGATTTTAATAATTAACAACTTGAATTTTAATTTTTTTTTTTTTGTTGGATCTTTGGATGGGTCTAAAACAGACGAAACGATTAAATGATCTATATTTTTATTAACTATCACAATGATAAAGCGTGCGGATTCTTTCACAATTATTATACTATGTATAAGAACATAGAAACATTCAATCATTTTGAAGTTAATCTACTCTTCTCATTATCGAAGATATTTAATAATAAAGTATTCAGTTATACAGACGGAAGAACAGACTGATATCGTTAAAATTGTGATCAAATCTTTAATTATAAAAAAAAAAAATTATTAGACAGTAATTTATTAAAATTTAAGTTGTAGCTATTCAAAACCTATGAAAAACATATCCTTTATAAACGCATACACAAAGCGTTCACATTGCGACAATAAGTCGTGGCCAAAAATGACTAATCTTAGTGATATATTAATTGACGTTACATAAATTTTACATTTTAAGATCAAAAAAAAATAAATATAAATTTTTAAATGTATAGCTCTAAAATTTAATATTAACTAAAAGATTTATAATTTTAGATTAAACTTACTGTTATAGCTGATAATTTATGCACAGTTCGTATGCATAGATGTTCAAAATGTTTCTGAAAAAGAGAAAAAAATCAATAAAATAAAATTTAAACTTATAAATAACTACTAAATATCTAAATTAATATTTTGCATTTTTTGTTAACTTAAAATTCTAATTTCTATCTTTTACGGTTTTTTTTTCTTCGAATGATATAAAAGTTTTAATGGTTTTGTGACAGTCTCATCAATTATATTAAATCATTTTACTCATTTTTATTACTCCTATATAACTCATGGGACACAGCTTTCATAAAAGAATTCTTAATTTATTTACTTTAATTTTACAATTAAATGTTTAGTAAACTAATACGTTAAGCTTTATGTAGTTTCATGACAATACAATGAAAACGAGAGAAATATAATTGGCATCGCCAATTTTTGTAGGCCCTGGGAATTGTTTAACGGATCACAACTTAATATATAAGTATTTATTAAATAGAATTGCAAAATAGCCCAAAATTACAGGAATATAATACAAGAGAACAATATAATTATATATAATATAATTCTATTAATCTTTGATATTATAAACCCAGTTTTAATCTAAAAGGAGTAAAAAGTTTGTTTGGGAGGTACTTGAAGGAGTACTCCAATTTTTCTCATATTGGAACTTAGCCTCACAAATCAGATAAAAGTGACACGTGCAAAATTTCATAGCGATATATCTACGCATTCTCAAGTTATCGTGCGCACAGACGAACGAACTGACGGACGGACGGACATGCTTAAATCAACTTTTTTTTCAATTATAAGCACTTCTGAGAATTTTTTTTTCTGAGATGTTTATTTCTTGGCGTTACATGAACGGAATCAAATACAATAGACCCTTGGAACTTCGTTCCCAGGGCCTAAAAATATATAAAATTGAATTATTACAAATATTTAGATTTGGGATTTCCGGTTTGGACTCCATTGTGAATGCATGTGCTAGGAGCATTTAATTTTGCCGATAGCAGGAACAGTTAATAAGCATATTGTATCAATAAAAGTAACATGTCAAATGTGTTAAAGATACTTCTATATATCAACAAAATAGCTGAAATACCAAATGAAAGATAAGGAATATTGGTTATAGTTCTTAAAATTTAATTGGTATATTTCAGTCATTGATAAACGCCATTATATTATTATTTAAGTGAATCTAATACTTTTGGGCCGATACATTTAATTAGTTTTAATTAAGTTGTAAAATAAATTATTAAATTGATAAAACTATGTAATGAATAATGATGATAACAATATTATTATATTATTATATTATTATATTAGGTTCTAACAATAACTGTTATAAAATCTGCAATAATATAATTCTTGTAGATTTTAGTAAAGTTTTTATGTAC
>JANSTX010005314.1:0-11703 GCA_027564355.1 Penthetria funebris | reverse complement strand
TGTAGTCAAAAGTATGAACTTTATTAGTCAAAGTATTAATCTTGAATGATTTGCATTTATTTGTTTGGCCGGCATTAAAATATCATCAATAATTGGAAAAAATGGTTGATACGACCCACTGAAGAACGTTCTGAAGTACATTTTGAAGTACATTTTGAAATTATTATCCTAATAGTACACGTATATATATTAAATAACTTTACCTGTAAATACAACAAATCATTTATGTCCCTTATATTGTTTTTCCTGAGATAAAGTTCCTGAAGCTTATGACAATTTTCAAAGTCTGACAATCCAGTAATTTTGTTGACACTGTAAAAGAAAAAAAAAATTGTATAAGCAGTTCCAAATAAATTAATTTACATAAGACATTGACTTGCTTGAAAATAGTTTATAATTTTATTTTACATATACCGACCGAGTATATCCCAAAATGGTAACAAGCAAGAATAATAAGTGTTGTTGTTTACCCGTTCACAATTAATAGTATTTTCTGTAGGTAATGATTTATGAATATTAGTCATTGATATTTAATAGATTAAATTATTCATTTGTAAAGTCCATCTGTATATATCACAATCATAGAGCCAGTACATGTTAAATATTTTAATGTCGTATAAGGACGATGATGTAATAAATAATTAAAATTTATTTGAATAAATTGTGTTAATACAAAAATTTAGGAACTATAACCATATATTATTATCACGATCTTGGCATATATGCGACAATGTAACATTAAATGTCACATAAAACAACTAAAATTTAGATTTTTTAATAGAAAAATTAAACGACAATTACAATGGTCTGTTTTACATTACTTCTTTCCACTTAATCTCGTTTAGTTCAAGAAAATCGAACATATAGGTCTTATGTTCCTGTGACATCTACATTAACTTCATCATTTCTAACCATGGTTTTAACAATGTTCCAAGATACGTCAATTTTTTATTAGTTAAAAGTCACTATCGCATTCCTGTTCAATTCGAGACCATTTGCTGACGTATCGCGTGTAATTGGAATAACATAAGTAGAATTGATGTTAGCTTTTAAGTAGTTGCATAACCGAATCCTATCACTTACTATATTTTAGTTGAGTTTTATTTAGTGATGGTAAATTAAAACTCCGTACCTAACTACCACATCGTGAAGGTCTTCATCAGGTATTATAAGATTTTCAGCAGGCATTCAATTCATTGAAATGATTGATTCTCTAACCCAGACCATTGCATTCAAAGTAAAAGTAATAAGTAGCTAACTAAGTTGGTGACGATTTATAGATTATAAATATATATTATTGTACAAGTGGATAATAATAATTGATCCTATAATTTTCAGCAGGAAAATTTCAATTATAGTTATTTGAGTGCACATTTGATATTATATGCATATTAGAAAGGTAAATTAAAATCACATTAACTTTGAGACTGAATAAAGACTGTGAAAATTGTTTCCATTCCAGACAAAGTTCCAAATTGAATATTCCCATACTTGGAACGTGATTTGTCAAAAGTTATCGTGTCAAACGAGCAGTGAGATTCCTTTATGTCCTTAAATTAATTATCGTGAAAGTCACATATTAGTTTTTGTTGAATTGTTTTGATGCTGTGATTAATGGGCTGATGAAAGTGATAATTATATGTGGACTATATATTATTGTTCTCATATTAACAATGCAGTTTTTTAGCATAATAACAACTCTAATAACAACGAAATGAGCAATGCTTCTTATAACAGAAATTAGTATTTATATTTTAGTAATTTAAATTATAACAAACAAGAGAAAAAATGACTGTAATTTAATCATTTATTTTGCGTTGGCTGACATTGAATTATTAAAGCTGACTACTGGCACACCATTCTTGACTTTACCATATGTGGAGATATGTTTATTAATTCGCAAGGTTACCAAATAACCAAAAAAAAAAAAAACCTAGCGAATATTTGCAAATACATACGATAAATTAAACTTTACACCATAGTGAAAAGCAAAAATACTCTCATTGTTTTCTTTATTAATCGTGCATGAAATGCTGAAATGGTCAATTACATAATTAAAGAAAAAAAAAAAAAAATATGTTATGGTATAATGTAATTATGTTTTTATGTTGAAAATCCACTTTTCAATGAATTTCAATTTAAATTATATTCTTTAATATTTACTATTCATATTTACTTTGTATAAACATTAAGAGTTAGACACACTCAAACAAACCACCGATCGTATGTAAGTTCTGATTTTGATTCAAGTCATGTCTTACAAATTTAATTATTATTAATGTTATAATAAATACAGAGTCCATCATAATATATACTGCTGCATCTGTTAAACAACTGTTGACAGCTTGTTCATTTATTGAACACGCATCAGTATATCAAGTTGCGATACTTATGCTAATTTGCATTAATTTTGCATGCATTTGAAACAGTAGTCGTTAAATAAACCTTCACGATTCAATTTGTATCTGTTCATCATTATCTTAAACCTCATTCATAACGGGAGCATGGGGCATCAACAACAAAAAAACCGCCATTGATTACGAATTTTGGTCAGCAACCCGACTTTACTCATCTTCATATCAAGCATGATATCATCGATAAAACGATTCGAATAGTATTCTAAAACTATACCGATCGTATAGTGTACAATAATAACAATAATTTGTAATGTATAGTATTCAGCAACAACTTGATACCACTTACATTTTTTGATTTATCAGTCTTTCCATTCGATTCTAGTAGCATCAGACACACATTTTGAATGCTATGTTATAGGTACTGGCTACCTTAATACACTGTAAGTGTTGAACTGCTTAAGACTTGAAAACAAAAGTGAGACAGCGTCTTGAAGCCCACCTTCAGTCAACTGGATGCTCTGAAGTAACTTCAAATTCGGAATGTACTACTATTTATTAAAATTACGAAATAAATTGTTGATATCAAATATCATTAAAGAACTGTGATTAACTTCAATTAAGTATCGCGTTAGCATTACATTTTTGTGCTATAAAATCAATGTAAACAAATTAAGTTAAATTCTCACAAAATATGTAAAAATGTAATGAATTTATAAAAATGGATAATCGGAGTCAAAATAAGAAATTTTACGTATTTTTTAAGTAATATTTACTTTAACTTAAAACAAACAGTAATGCGCTAATTGATGAATTTATAGAATGTTGAGAGTAAATAATTATATACTTAGACTTACTATAAAAATTATGTAAACAATCGTAGTCTTAACATTTTTTTATATAAAATTTAAAATTTTATATAAAAAAAAGACGACTCAATAAGCAAATAAATTAATAAATAAAAAGTAAAGGTGTCAATTTGAATAAATTTCAACTAAAAACACTATTGCAAAAACTCGATAGAAAAATATTGAATCATTAAAGGATGCCAGTCAGTCAATTAAGCTAATTGGTGTCCTAGTTCATAGACATTTTGCGGATAATGGACACGACCATTAGCTGAGTAAATTAGGATCCTTGTCTATATAATATGTGATTTAGCAACGTAATAGCAAAAACATATTCAGCAGTAGTACTTGATGTGACCCCTATCTGAAATGCATTAATAGAAATTTAATTCAAATAATATTTATTAGTTACGCTGTTACAAACTAAACATTGTATTGAATCCAAATCAACATTTGATATTACATGTATCTTAGAAATGACAATTTCATATTTTAGTGTCGCAATATGCATCTATTGTAAAGATTGAGATAACGTTGATGTATAGTAAATGGAGTATCCATCTAACATCTTGATGTTGTTCAACCTATATGTATGTTCCCACGGTATCACCAACAACACGATCACATAGTATATGTCAGTTTCATAATATGTGATTGTAATAAAAAAAAATTAGGTATTATTGTCCTATTTGTGGCATTGATGAATAAAGAAACCTCTATCAAATTAATCAAATGTTTAACCAATCAAATACATTGAATATATTAGAAACTACTATAGTTTTTTGATTGACATTTGATGTTATGTGACATCATATATACATAAGATCAAAATTAACATCGTAATGCTGCCCTTGAGACGTTAACGAATTATGATTTCCTCGAGACAGTCAAGATATATGTCCATGATGATAATAATTATCTATACTAGAAAATGTTAATATTTAAATTCTTATGTAAATTCTCTGTACAAATTTTAACTTGCAATGCATTCAATTTTTTTGAATTTTATTTTGCAATTACCCATAGTGTAAATGTTATTAAACTTATTCAAAAATAAAAAAAATATTATGAAATTTTCTAATTTAAAATCGATTTTGATTTTTTTTCACCTCATTTCTAAAATGGTATATGATTTTCAAGTAAATTAGGTGTGATCATCAGCAGTGTCTTTCCGTAAATTATGAAAACATTCTGAAAAAAAATATTGTTTAATTTTGCAAATGGAAATAAACAAAATATGAAATAATGATGATGATGATAATGATGATTATATCAGTAAATTGATGCAATGATTTGGCTAAACATAGATATTTTTTTATGAAAAATATATAACTTTAATATTTTATGTGACATTTTTATTTGCTATTAACACATTTTGTGTGCAAATTAGTCATATGAGTAATTAAAGGTCTTTAGTAAACCGCAACCAAAATGGATGTACGACAAATGGGTTTTAGAGTAATTGAATGAACTGTCTTAATCATTTATTGGCAACATAAGAAAGTCATCATCTTAATACGCGTCAAGGGCGCGACATTACAATGTTAATTTGCCGTAGCTAATACGTCAAGATTTTTTTATCCCGAAAATATCGATACCAGCCTTGAAATGGTTACATATATAAGTAACATTAAATGTACACTGCACTCTAATAACTATAATTGAAATGTACCAACTGGAAAATATAATACGATCAATTATCACACATTTGAATATTTCAGTATAGAGGCATATAAATCTCCAGGCACCTATAGTTTGCTGATGGAATTTGTTACTTCTACAAGTCAAAAAAAGAAATCCATTTAATGTTATAGTTATTTATTAGGGACTGGATACCCTTGAATGTTCAAAACACAAAATAACTTATTATTGCTCATTAGAATTGTGGGGGGAAGATATGACAGCAGCAATATGTAAACAATAGACTTAAATGTATGGAACTCGATAAAATTCAGGATACATAGACGAGAAATAGGCGACAAAAAAAAACGTGCCTCGACATTTATTCATTGACTCAACGTGTGCCACATCCGAGTAAGTCGTATATTCAGAGGCAAGACACAAATACTTTGCATAATGTCTGGCAATGTTATTAATCGACATGATAATATTTATAAAAAATGTAAGAGCAGAATCTATAAATTTGAAATCCAGGTCACGAAATCAGGGTCAAATCTATAGGAGGTCAGCAGTGTGTTAATACTATCTAATGCCAAAGTCTGGAAATATTAAGAGGAAGCACTCGAGTTTCCCCATACATGTGCAAAACCACTACTTTAAATTTCAGATTTGTCATAATATCTCTAGTTGACCCTCTAGACCGAAAACCGTATTGACGATCATAATTAATATTATTGAAATCCAGAAAAAACAAATTATACTGAAGTTAATCATTTTTTCCCAGACCTTGGATAATATTGGTTATATGTCTTTCATATAGAACTTGCCATTGGAGTCCATGAGTATGGGTACAGAGGACCTTATAAAATTGTTGCTTACAGTACCGACAAATGATCAATAACTCTTGCTACCCGTTCGTACAACAAGAATCTTTTGTTTCAATTGACGCGTTGCGTACATAAATATTCAGAGTACGTAATGATGTTATTATATGCAAACGTAAGATTTATGATGGACAACATCATCTGTACATTGTAAAAACGGTAGATTTTTGTTGCAAACTGCATTTTTAAATTGAATCATGAAAAATTTAAAAATAGAATATATCAATGGCATGATCCAGATCATCAACCCGGACATAATCAAACCGTCTGATCGAGCATCTGATAGTATTATAAAAATGTTGATCCCAATCAGTTCGATTGTAACGCCATACTCTCCTTTTCGGCATACAAATATGAACGCACACTTATCCAGATGAGATGTTAACAAATACGACATTAACATTATCGTTAAAGCCTCAATCACATTTGGCCATTATTACAGACATATAGAAAACATACATCATAGAATGATTTATTAATAAGAAACATCAGTATTTGTGTATGCATTCAGTGTTCATTAAATTAGATTTTCCAAATTTAATATAAATTTTATGTACGACATAAAAAATTTCTAAATTGAAAATGAATAAAGACAATTCTCTATGCCAACGTATACTTCCTTTTTTCTAATTTTTTTAATAAAGTTATTTTTACGCATTCTGACCATGCATAAAATGCAGTTTGCAGACAAACATTCAGAAATGCAATATATTTTATTTTTACATTGTTATAACGTTTTTATTCGTCATTCATCTAAATTGCAATTGGCATTTTATTTTATTTCTTTGTTATAGATATATAAATCTATATATATTTGTAAATGCATTTTTTATATGCAATTGGCCAAAACTGAAAGTCATTAAATTTTTCTATTGCCCACATTATATGATTACATCTGCATTTTAATATCATAAACAAGTTTATCATTATCTAATTATTATTGTAATAACAATAATGATATGCTAATGGAATCAAACAATTAGCAACCGTCTACTAATTTAGTATTCATAATAAAGAAGAAGTGAAATTGAATATGAATGAGAATTGTGCGAATCATTAAATTACATTTATGCAATTAAAAAGCGTGAAGGAAATGGAAAACTATTTGGCAGTAAAATGTTGGAATTTTGGGTATTATAATTCGAATTAACTAATTAGAATTTAATAATTTGCATTAGTAAAATGTTATTATTGTATTTGAGAAACACAACTATTTAATAATATACAATTAGACATATCGTACTGCAATTCTTTGTTGTTTATTTTTATTAAGAACTAGAGTTCATTATCACCATTGCTTTCCCCCATATAAATAATTGGCTATTGTTTGAACAATTCATGTTCACTGCATAAATGGTCAATATTTATAGAATTTTACTAAAAAACATCATGTCATGTTTTGACTACTAATACTTCGCAAAAATAGTGATGATTATATTAGAAGTACTGGAGAGGTGGAATAGGCTATTGAATAAGGATGTATGAGAATAGACGTGTTCAGTACAAACAGAGTAAGTGCCTCTAGTTTTCGTAACTTATTAGTTTGAGACCACATAAATTGGTGGATAGAGATTAGGAAATATACTTTTTTTTTTGCATTAGGGTAGTATTGTGTTACGAGCAAATAAAGTTTTTTTTTTTGATTTTAGTATCAGTATAAGAAATATATGTATTACCAACTGCATGTAAATTTTACTAACTTCTAATCTTTTATCAACAATACCTTGAAATTTATTTAATATGAAATTCCCAAATTTTAACCTATTCTTGCCAATAATTTTTAATTACTTCCGTAAACAGGCAGCGTTCCCTATATATATACAATATATATAAGGGTTTGTCCAATGTCAAATAATTATAATCTGATAGCATGGGAAAATATAGTTGAGCGATTTTATTAATGAATTGCGTGAAATGTTTTCTACATTTTTTACGTTTAAGTTTTCCAATTAAACTATTTAATATGGAAAACTTATAGGCTTTTTCCGTAACCTTGACTTCGTACAACTACTTTAGCCGTTGGTGTAGTATAATCTTTACAATAAATTTATTAACATAATCAAATATATATTATAATATATATTGTAAATGTTTTCTAACCACTTTCAAAGAAACTTTATTTGTCATTTATTTCAGTAAATGAAATAATTATATTCAATGATCAACATATTCTTTATAATTGTAGGACAAATATTGTGTATACTCTTACAACTTATGTAAATATATTCTACTAAAAAAAAAAAAATATAGTACAATTAACAGAAATCTTCAATAACAAAAAAAAAAACCCAAATTTTAAATCATCAAATGATTGATTCATAATTTAATTAAATTAATATATGGCTAATACTAGAAAAAATGATCTGCGATAAGATTTGACTTTATTATAACAAGTTTGAAAATGTGGAAGTGAAGATTTTCAGTATTAATAAATAAAATCGATTTTTTTTATTAACTTATACGAGCACATAAAACCTATTCAGTTAGAGCGAAATATCAAATTCTTAGACTAAAAGATACATTTATAAGAAGCAAATAACTGATTTGGGGCAACAATTCTTAAACCAGTTTTGTACATTGCATCAAATATTTTACGGATAGAAAAGCTATCACAAATTCATTTTTGTGGCCTCAACATTTTCAGACTTCATATAGTTGTTTAAACTATAAATGTTTAAAATCACAAGAAGCAGTTAAATTTAGGAACTTCTTACATCTATGTATAATTCAAGTGAACTCAAATGTATACTGGTATAGTCCATTCAATTTAATTTGAATGACATTAACATTTTGGTGACAAAATAAAATTTCACATCAGTACTGTAATAATTACAAAGCTAATATAAATTATGATAATATATATAATAATATATATTTCAATTACCTGAGTGCTAGAACTTCAACACCTCGCATTCGACGTATTATTGAAACATCACTTAGTTCACTTCCCCTGAAAATTAAATGACAATAATTAATAAAACATTTTAATAATGGAAAAACAAAAATATATTTTATACTATTGAGGTAGGCTGACAAATTACGACATGCAAGTCCATAAATGGATAAGCACACCTTTCTAATATAGTAATCATAAAGTGTTTTTTTTTTTTTGTATTAAATAAAATAAAATTATTAACAATATATAACCGAGTCAAATGTTGTTTCTATACTTTTGTGTTTTCAATTCCAAGAGCAAGCAAAATGAAAAATGTATGGGCAAGTGCTGTTTTTAAAAGTAAACAACCTATCTTTTCATTGTTGACTCACCCATATATTTTACATGCGATAATAAAACACATTTGTCCTTAATGTAGAAAAGTTGAAAAGTTGAAAAGTTGAAAACGTCCACCCCATAGTTTATTTAAAGAATATAATATTAATATTTTACACACTGTGATTTTATGTAATTGAGGTGAACTATTGATTGAATTTGTCAATGTGAATATTATGAATTTATTTGTGAAGTTCAAGTTACTACAACAGTATATATATATATATATATATATCAGTCGAACATTTTAATAACATGATTTCATAAATTTATATTTTATTCAAAAAAAATAACCAATTTAATTTAATCATTTCAGTATTTTTAATATAAAAATAGAATATTATGGTAATGTTTCATGTAATAAATAAATCTATCAATAAAAATCAAGAATTAAATGAAATTTTGACTATATTTACTATACAAAGAAATATGAATTTTTAAACTGACAATTATTTGTAAAGTAATAATAAACAGTTTATTGAATAATTTAAAAGACTGAATCGATAATTTTAAAGATTCATGTTTTTAGTCGTGAAAACAATGTGAATTATTGACAAGAAAAACAACGATATCTAAACCAGTACGAATGATTTTTAAAAAATTAATCACCTTCTAACAAAGAAGTTTAGCTCGCAGTTTACTAAGCTTGGTAACTCTGCCCATAGTATGATAGCTAACATCTACACAAAAAAAAAAAAATGAAATACACAATCAAGACAAAATGTATATATAGATAAGTATCATCCTCGAACAGATGCCTACCAATAGGTATATGTTTCTTGTAAACTGTCAATTTTTTGACGATATTATGAAGAGACATAACATGCAGTTTCATCCAATTATAATCAGACTTTGATCGGTAGTGCAAATGGTTACAAATTCCTACACTCATATCCTTCTTATCCGTTCTTATGAGTCAATAAAAAGTTATTTTATGTTTTTGTACATTTAAAGGTAGCCATTTCCTGAAGAATAAAGTTAAAAAAAAAAAAATGTTTAATGGTATATCAATTTTGAATATAAAAAAAACAACGCTATTTATAAAATGTATAGACCGAATTAAATACCGACATCGTATGGAATTTAGACAACATAAACTTTTGAAATCAAATTCAAAATTATCACTATAGTGAACATATAGATATATAACAGGTCTATCTATATAAGTTGTATAAGTTCAACAGTTTTTTCGGTTGTCTGGCAAATAAAATAAATCAATAAAATTCATAACATACCTAGCAACATACGACCGGAAAATTTTGTCATCTATCGATTAACAAAATAAATAATATCACACAGAGTCTCAATTGTATAGCGAATGTATAACATTAATAGGAAATATTAATGGAATTGCATGTTTTAGAAGAATACATTTTACATTGAATTGAAAAATGATTACCAATAGTATAATCTTCAGAGTATTCTTTATGATTGCGAAACTTATTAGAACCTATACGAATTCAATTCATTTTGTTTTATTTATTTATTAAATCGTACAGACAACAAACTTAAACAATTGTGATTAGAATAGAGAAAAAAAAATCTTATGAAGTAATGATTAAGGCAACGAACGATACCATTAAAATATATAAGAATATATCAAGAGAAAAGTTGTTTTTCTGTTTAATTCAATCATGGGTGAGCGTGTTCAATTGAATGGACGAGACCAAATTTCATTTTTTTATGTTTAACAATCTTCAAATCTTACAATTCTTAACTATTCTTCATTCGATATATTTTTAATTTGAGTATTAAATTCTTAATGTGATCTTATTTTAATTTATAGTTATGAATAATTTCTTACTTTTTCATCCCGTTTATATTTTAAATATATTATAATACACATGCACCTTACTAACCAAGACTGACTGGATCATAATTAGCAAAATTTATGCTATGTGGGCGCATATTGGCGGGCACAACGATATAATTTTTGTTTGTTGTATCTAATATGCATGTTACATCAAATGTATGTTACATCAAATGTGAGAACACAAATAATTATAATTAAAATTTACCAAGTGAAAAAAAAAAATAGAATCAATAATAATAATATAATATTCGGTTATACATTTTCATTAATTCAATAGAGTAGTGCATAACTTTGTAGCCTATACCAATAATAGTTGTTGGTGAGATAATCGAGTAACCGATGTTACCGCTTGTAGGGAAAAATTGGTTGACTAAATTCGATGATGGTCGTCCACTCTCATGTTCATCACCTTAGTTTGTTATATATTAATTGACAATAACTATAGGAATTGCTAGTGTATACTAGCTTCAGAAATAAATGTGAATATATTGACTTCAAGTCCATTCCAATGTACATGCAATAATTTTTAAATAACAAAAAATATACTGTAAACAGTACTTGAAATTGTGGACAAAAAATAGACGATGGGAAACAAGACAAGTTACATTTTACATTTAAAGTTAATGGAATTTCATTACTCTTTTTCATTACAACTGGTATTTTCTTAAAATGACCTAAATACCGAAATTGAAACAAACATGTTTTTTTTTTTCAAAATTATAATAACCGATAATATTGGTAAAATGTACATTAATTCTCTGTTCTACAGATGCCTGTACGTAGATGGTATTAATGTGTACCGGTATAAACGCGATCAATAGTTATTTGTCATTGGAATATAAGAGAATCAATTGGTTGCGTTTAGGTTAGGACAAAGGAGGGCTCCTTAATGTTGTCTGTTAAACAATAGATT